>VZTN01019124.1:35369-111599 GCA_013400515.1 Erpornis zantholeuca | reverse complement strand
CCCCCCCCCCCCCAGAAAAGCATGGGATGTCCTCTGGTCAAAGCAAACTCCTCTCCTCCCCTTGCCCTCTGCTCAGCTGCCTTTCTCCTTCCCTTCCCTCTCTGCCATGTCCATGTGGAGACTCTAGCTGGTCCTGGAGCCTGCACTCCTCAGGACTCATCCTATTAAGGGCCCAGCTGCCCTGCAAACACTTCCAGTGCTCCTAGAGCTGGAGAACTGCAGGCCATGGGTGAAAATGAGGAGAGGGAAAAGAGCAAGGGTCGAGCCTCCACATCACCTCCTGCCCCACCCTGGAGCCGCCAAAGGCTTTTCCAAGCAAGGATGGAAGGCTGGGACAGCCAAGCACAAGTGATTGCAAATCATTTGTTCAGATAAAAATGGTGGTGGGTTTTGTTTTGGCACTGAGTTCTTCCAAAACCAAAATTCCCCACTGAATAAGCATGGCTTTGATCATGGATCTTTGCATTAATATTCTGCTTAGTTTTGGTATGACCTGGGTTCTCTTTTCCTTCCATATCTGAACCTTCAGCTTACTTTACTTTCTAAAGATTTTCTCTGGGGGAGAGGAAAAAAAAACAACCAGAAAGGACTGGAAATGCTCTTTTTCATTTAAAAGGAAGCTGAGACTCCCTAACAATGAGATGACTCCAGCAGCTGGGCTTTTAAGGACACTCTGGAAATTACCAGACTCCTGATAAAATCGTAGGAGTTGTCGAGGCCGTATTTCCCCTGCACAATTACAATTCCTTTGCCTGTGGGTATTGCTGTGTTGAAATGCCTCTAAAGTTCCTGCTATGTCATTGAATTTGCATGCATTTCTCTTGTGTTCTTTCCTTCTCCAGCCCCTGCCAGAGAGTAGACATTCCTGAAAATCAACTAACCACACTCCCATAACTTTACAGCCTGAAGACCTTGAAGCAAATGAGCCTTGAAGAGTAATTGCAGAATTACAGGCACCAAATGATGCTGAATTATGCAGCGCTTAGCGGACGCTGCTTAGTGGCTGGATTTGGGGAAAAACGCTGGATAACAGGAGAAAAAAGTCATTTCTTCAACTGATAGAGCAATGCTAATAAGCTCTCACTGTTTTGATCCCTATTAGCAAAAGAACATGGGATCAAACAGTTAAACCTGCACTGGGAAAGGTCAGATTTAGGCAGATCCCCCTGCCACATCTGCACTGCTGTAAGAGGTGCTGAGAGCAATCCCACAGCAATTCCAAGCATCAGCCAGGATGTACCAGGTCTTGGAGGCAGGTGTGAGCCAATGTTCCATTCTGGGGGCTCAGGTGCTGTTGGATGCATGGATCTTAACCAAGATGCACCTTCCTAGCAGTGTAAATTAAATCCTATTGACCACAAGAGATAATTTTTTTCTATTTAGAAGACATCCCAATAGCATCATCACTGACCAAGCCAAGAGGAAAGCAGCAGCAATAGAAATAAGGAAAGGAATATGATGGACATGTGTGCAGTGACATCTGGCAATGTATGTTCATTGCAGGGGGTTGGACAGATGACCTTTAAAGGTATTTTCTGACCCAAACCATTCTATGATTATAAGCTCACTAATCACTGACCATCTCTATGTGTCTTCATGTGCTTTTTTCTGTGAATTCTATGAATGGCCTTCACTATTAGTATTATTATTATAATTATTAATATTATTATCATTATATCTAGTCTTCACAGGTAGGAATCAAGCTGAAATGTCAGCATTAATTTAAAAATTAATGCAAAAAATCAGCAGCTTGCTCAACATCACACAGGAAATGGGTGAGGACTGAGGAATGGGAAGCAGGTGTTTCCCTGACCAGTCTGTCAGGTTGTAGTGGCTTCCTACCAGCAGCTTGGCATTGCATAGGACCCATAAAACACAAGGCTGCTGTAATGTTTGGAGGTCCTCTTCCCCAAAACTGTGATATTTTCCATGGACAAGAGCTTGAAGAAAGGCAGGAGAGGAATGGGGGAAGTCTGGGTGCTGGTTATCAGTGAGAGTGGTGGACGAGGCAGTGGGAAGAGCAGGAGCTTTGGTGTCTTGACCAAGAAATCCCCAAAAGTAGCAGTACCTGAAGGGCATTCCCAGCAAGGTGAAAATGGGCAGCACGTGGGTCAGGCGTGCCAGCAAGAGGAGCTCTGCTCTGGCACCACGAGAGCCAACAACCCTGTCACCAGCAGAGCATCACCTCACCCACGAGTGGAGACTCTGTGCTTCCAGCCCATGCTTCCCCAAACCGTGTGCCAGGTTTCCCAGTGCCCACCTCCCACCCTCTTCCATCAACCCCGTTCCTGAGCCTCCTCCCCCCACAGGCTGGCCGGATGGGAAAGCAGCGAGTGCCGCAGCAGGGGATGAAGCAAGAGCTCGAGGGAGGATGGGGAGGAGGGAGGGATAAGTAGGTGACAGTCTAATTAAGGACCGCGTGACAACGTCTGGCTCCAGCAGCCGGGCTGCAGGCATTTCCTGGCCGCTGGATGCTGCCAGCTTTGCCACCTCAAAGCTTGCCCTCGCACAGCTTTGTAGCCACTGGCCACAGCCCCACCGGGCTGATGGAGAAGTGTCCAAATCCATTGTCCTGCCTGCGTGCCCGTGGGGAGGTAGAAGCAGAGGCTTTAGGTTACCTTTTGGCTTGCCCCTCGTTGTTGGCTGTTTAAGCACAGGTGTCTGCTGCTGTTGACACTGAGTGATAAGTGGAGACATTTTTTCCATTGGAAAGAATCTCAAGAATTTCCCTGTTCTCTTTTTATTCTTCTTTTTTTTTTTTTCCTTTCTCCTTGGTGGTAAAGAGCCTGTTACTGGGGAGGGGGTTGGGGAGGCTGGCACGAGGCAGAGGTGAGGTGGCACTTATTTAAAAATTAGATTCCACTCCATTCCGTTCTCACAAGCATAGCCAGTCTGGCCCCAAGCTTAAAATTCTTGTTTAAATTAGCTATTCCTCCCTTTCTGCACCCTCAGCTGCGTCTAATAGCTGGGCCTTAATGCTCTAGTCCCTGACTTGCAAACTGGTTCCCAAAACAGCAGCCAGCAGCCACCTCAGGGGATTAATTATCCCTCCAGAAGCAGGAAGAGCTGTGGCTCCTTCGGTGTAGCCTGTGATGCTGAGGCTGAATGTGCACCTTTGCATCCAGGCTCACAGTTCAGCCCCCTCCTGGACCCCTTCAAAAAGAAGGGTTCAACACTCAGAGCTCAGTTCAGCAGCTGGGAGAAAAGTGTTTGGATGTCAAATATAAAAACAACACCTTCCCCAAAGGGAAAAAGCAGACATGAGCTGGGAGAGGGCCTCCCTCCCCTTGCCCATCTCGTGACACTGACCTGCCGCCATAAAACACCCCAGGCTGCCATTACCAGAAAGATCCTATTATATTTTTCATGCTTTTACTGTGTCTTAGCTCCGTTTCAGGTCATTTCTTATGCCATTCAAGCCAGTTATAATTTTTCCCCCAAAAGAAACCAGCTCTGCCTTACTCAGGCACACCCTGGGGAGCAGGAAGAAGTCCCAGTGACCCCACACAAGTGGTCACACACCCTCCCAGCGCTGTCACCATGGGGAAAACCTGATCTCACAGGGAGCTGAACATCCAGAGCCACATGTGCACAGCCACATGTGTGCAAACACCAGAGGCTGAGGTGCTCCAACACGCAGGGGCACATCCCAGCACACACAGCTGCTGCCCAGCAATGCTGCCCAGCTCCTTTTGCTCTCCCAGGACTTTGCTGGAAAGCAGACAAGGCACCTCCAGCCCTTCTGCTGGAGCATGGTGCCAGAGGGCATCTGCTCCTCCTGGGGCAATGCTGACACTGATAAGCATGCACCATCCCCAGCATAGGATGGAAAATACAAGAAATGTGCTAAAAATAAACTGGTGCAGTGGAAAGCAGGCCCAGGGGGTTTAAACCAAGCAGCCTGGGACACCAGCTGGACCTAACACGTTCAGTGAGGCTTGGGCACCACACAGTTGCCTGTATCTTCAGCTTCCTGCAGCCATCAGGTGGCTCTGGTCATCAGCTGCCCCTGCCCCAGGAGTGGGGAGGCACAGGATCCCCCACTGTGGAATTCCCAGATTCCTGGGAATCTGGGCTAGCACAAAGCCAACAGGGAGTTATTGTCATGGTTAAATTATTTCCAAAACCCTCTTTGCCATGCAATGGTTGCCTCTCTCTCATCTGCTCATGGGCTAGGGAAATGCTGGTGGCAGTGAAGCAGGATGGGTTGAGATCCTTGCTGCAGAGGATGCTAGCTCTTCTGGAGAGGACACAAACCTGGAGACCAAAACTCATAAATTGTCCCTTTTCTCCCCTCACCCCCAATCTGCTGTGTGGGGCTGCACATCCTCAGCCTCAGGGAGCCGAGCCCGTGAGCTTCCCCACCCATCCCACCCATCTCAGGGGAGGGGAACAATGGAGGATAAGAAGGAAAAGGCAAAATAGGCTTGTTTTGAACAAAAGGGTAAACAGGCCAAACCACAGATGAAACATTACCACTTCAAAGGGGTAAAAAAATAGATAACAACATTAGTCACCATCAGCTAACGACCTGCAGCCTCCACAGCCTGCGGGGGCTGTGAGGAGCCTTCCATCCTCCTCATCCTCCACCTCCTCCTTCCTGTCCTCCTGCCCCGGCTCCTGCCTGTTTATCATATGGTTTATGACAAAACAACTTATTAAAGGAATTATGCAACTGTGCTCCCAACCCTTTCCACGCTGGATTTTTCCAAAGCTTTATGCTTATCAGGTAATTGTGCTGGAGACACGGGCTACCTGTCACAAGCCCTGTGGTGTGGCTGGTTTTTTTAATGAGGCCTCATCTCCTTTATTGCGTGCCTGTTTTGGGAAAGATTAGTCACATGAGTGTGAAGGTAATCCAGGAAAGGTGCTATCAGTGGGCCCAATTCCAGGGGCCTCTGGAATTGAACTCTGCCCACAGCCTTGGGACCAGCATCCCAGGAGGGCACTCGGTGAAAGGACATCTTTACACCTCGCAGGGCAGGCTGGTGTTGGCTCTGCAGCTCATGGCCCATGTGCCCCATAGGATACTCATCTCTTGATGATAACAGGGCCCACGTGCTGGCTGCCCTGGGATTACCTGGGAAGCCCATGTGACAGCCGAGGAGGAATGTGTGAGCCTGTGCATAGGTACCTTCTGCCTTCTGAGATGCCTTTGGGTGCCTGAGGCTCCTACCCAGGGCTGGCAGATTTGCTCCAGCAGCTACCAGAGCAGCATCCTCTAGCAGAAGCAGATGGACCTCTAGCCTTGGCACACCAGGACACCGGACAGACCTCCCCAGGTCCACAGCCCCTCACCGAGGGCTCACCCTTGGGACCAGTCCTGCCCTGCCCCGTGCACTCATCTCAATTTGGACTGTGAAGTTTGGACCAGAGTTGGTTTCCAAATGCCCCTTAGGCTGCCAGCAAGGGGCTGGCACATGCACACAGAGCAAACCTGTTATCTGTGTTAGAGTAACTCCCAGGAGACCCAGCACCATCTGAGCTGGGCACTGTGCAGACACAGGGCACAGTGCATGTGAGTGTGTGCTTGCACAAAGCAGCTGGGTGGGTAAAAACCCAGCTATCATGTTGGCAAGAAAATCCTTACCTGCTCTTTCAGTTTGCTGGTTTCAGGCTTTGCTCCAATTTGGTGTAAAATGAATAAAATCACCTACAAAAACCCCAACCCTCTAACTGCAGTCCACTGGGTCATCTCACCCAGCCCCAAATCTTCTGGCAAACAAAGCTCATAATGACAGACACCAGGCTCTGCACACATCAGTAGTATGTAACACAGCGTATGAAAACTATATCTCTGTATAATTAGGAGTGCTCAGAGCGGTGACTCAGACATTCCAGTGCACTTTCTTCTTGTCGTTAGTGTGCGAAATCTGACTTTACTCATTGTTTCCAATGACTTTGGACTTTAAAAACAGTAATTAGCAAAGTCAACTTGTTATCAGCTCCTGTTGGTTACTCGTCCTTCTGCCAGTCCTCAACTGTGTTTTGGTCATTGGCAAAGCTTTGGCAGTCATTTCCCAAGACTTGCTTTGATCCAGAGGACCTGGGCAGCCAAGTGAAGAAAATAGGTGCTAAACCTGAAGCCCTTCCACACATCCTCGTGTTAAGCATCTGATCATTGAAGTAGCTCTAGACTGGGCCTTTATGTAACATGGTAAATAGCAGGTAAGACGTGAAATAAAACTTTACAGGGATCATTTTCTCACTTCTTCATTCTAGTTACCACTATGCAGGCATGGACAGATGGAAACTGAAAATACTGTCCTCTCCTCATTGTGCTTCTTCTGCCATGTTTCTTACAGTGCCTTTCATCTGTGACACATCAGCTGGCTTTACTGCCCATCCATTGTCACATACTGCTGCACCTGCATGAAAGGCAGGCCACTGCTTTCCACTGCTGATGGGTGCTCTGCCTTCCTGTGAAACATTTCCAAGGGTGCTACGGAGCCTGCGCTTTGTGAGGGGCAGGGGAGGCTGTGTTCCCTCTAGCATGCTGCTGGTCCCTGTATTGTCTTCCCTGGTGGGACAGACTGATTGTGAGATGCCAGCAGAGGAGGTGGAAAGACCAGCATCCCCCTGAAATCTGTGGGGAGACTCTTGTCCAGCCAGCCTGCACGTGTGAGCCACCACTGACAGTCCTCGGACTGCTGTGTGTGGGAACAGAAAAATGCTCAAGAGAAACACTTTAGTCCACAACATTTTAATGTGAAAAATTAGAGTGGAAATAACAACATTTCCCGAGAAACTGAGGTGATTCCTGGTGAGCAGATTGTGCTTGTCAGCCATGTGTTAGGGTGAATCTCTGACACACACAGAAAGATGGGGTACTGTGCAAGACCCATCTACAGCCAGAGGTTTTTGCTGTGGGAGCAAGGGAGCAAACAGGATCAGGCCCTACAGCTGGGCTGCAGACAAAAGACAGGGGGTCTATTTAACCTTCTCAGTCTGTTTTCCTCAGCTCACGTGAGATGAACCTCACCAAGACTTTGTGAATTATCTGCATGTGCTTTGTCCCTGCCACCTCTCCTTCCACCTCCATGGTCTTCATTGCAGTCTTGCCGTGCACTCCTCATTCTTCCCATTCACCACTGGGGTTTTTTCCATCCTGTTGTGTCACTTCATGTGACTGATGTCCTGTTGGTTTGGGGTTATTTATTAAGAAATGTGAATTTTTCAGCAAATTCAGTCCACTGGGCACACACAAAATGGCTTGCCATGGATGCATAAATCTTTCTACACTCTAGAAATGGGGACATTGACATGTGAAGGGGCAAACCCAACCCAGTGAAAGCACAAAACAAAGGATGAGGTTCTGCTCATCTGGATTCAGCTGCTTTAAAGCTGGCATGCAAACTCAAAACCCACAGAATGGTTTGAGTTGGAGGGGACCTTAAAGATCATCTAGTTCCAGCCCCCCTGCCATGGGCAAGGACATCTTCCACCAAAGCAGGTTGCTCAGAGCCCCATCCAACCTGACCTTGAACACTTCCAGGGATGGGGCAGCCACAGCTTCTCTGGGCAACCTGTGCCAGTGCCTCACCACCCTCACAGCAAAGAATTTCTTCCTAATATCTAATCTAAACCTATTCTCTTTCAGTTTGAAGCCATTCCCCCTGTCCTGTCACTACAGGCCCTTCTAAATTGTTCCTCTCCATCTTCTTGTAGTAGGCTCCCTTCAAGTACTGGAAGGGTGCAACTAGGTTACCTCAAAGCCTTCTTTTCCAGGCTGAACAATCCCAATTCTCTCAGCCTTTCCTCGTAAGAGAGCTGCTCCACCCCTCTAATCAGCTACATGGTTATCTCCATCCTCTTGCTGGCCTGAGGACATTCTTTCCAGATAGGCTGTTAAGATGATTCACCTTCTGGAGATGTTTACTTCCTTCCATGGAGTACAGCAGGAGATCTAACAACTACCTCAGACTAAACACACAGATTTTAATTACCATGGAGCCAGCTTAGCATGACTAGCCCAGTGCTGGTGTGGGAGGTGGCATCACAAAATCTGCAACTATTGGGATCCTTTTTTCCAGAGTGGAGTTTTGCTGGCTCTCTGGGTAAAACTCAGCCAAATAAATCATCTCTTCTGACAGCAGTAGCTCTGGAGATTTCTTCTGATCAGGTTTCCTCAAAAGTGACACAGCATCACACCAGGAACCTTCCCTGTAGACAAATGTCTAAGGTTGTTGGAAGAGACAGGTATGGAAAGTCACAGATGGCAAGTCCCTGTAAAGAATGAAATACTCACTTAAGTTAAATATTATACTTCATGCCACTTCTGTGGCCAATCCTATTTTACAGAGGTCAGGAATAGGTACAGAGGTTTAGTTGCTCAAATCAAGTGAGGCAGAGATAGGAAGCCCTGGAGAAATGGCTTGGACTGCTTCTGAGAAAAAGTAGAAAGGACTCTGTAGGGACAGGAGCACATGGACAGGGTGCAGTCTGTGAAACAAGCTGCAGCAAACAGGCTGCTGAGAAAGGCCCTGGAATGGGCCAGGACAGCTCGGGAATCCACCTGGGAGCACCAATGGGGTGCACAGCAGCATGGCTTTCACCTGCCCCATATGAATGCCTACAGGCTCTTCCCTCTTCCACACACAGGCACCCAGAGCAGACCCAGCCAGGAACCCACATCCGAGTGCTGAAGATTTGGGCGAATCCCATTTGGGCTCACGTTTAGAGACAGGCCCTGAGACTGCACACTACAAAGCCCCTGTTAAAAACAAAACCAGCGCTCGCACAGTTTAAAACTTTAGAAACTTCATTAAGTGATCACTGGAGGCAGGAGCTGGGATAAGCCCTGTGCCCCTAAGGGACAAGGCAGAAGAGAGCACACGCTCACACTGGGTGCTCCTGGCTGTGGTGACACGGGTAAATGCCAGAGGACCCAGCTCAGCTTTTGGGAGCCCTTTTTATAGACTGTGATGCCTTAGGTTTTAACTTTTATATTTTTCAAATCCTGCACTGCTAGTGTAACTCTGAAGTTTCCTGTAGCTTGTTAAGTGCTGTTCTCTCATGCTCACACAGACATAATAAAGCCTCTCCAGTTTGCTCTCCAAGCAAGTAAACCATCATCTTGGGGAGAGGGGGGCAAGCTTGGGGAAATTCCATCCTTGGCTGGGTTCTGGTTGGGGAATTGATGCTGATATCAAAGTGTGAAGAACTCGTGAGCTGTCATTGTCCATTTTGGGATCCACTGAGGCAGGAGCCTCTGGACCGCAAAAGTGTACCTCTGAAGGCCTTTCAAATAAATCCCTCCTTTTTTCCTTTATTCCTGTCTAATCTCTGTTTCTAGGTAGCCATTTAAGGCATCAACTGGAGTGAGATCAGAAGTGTTCACTTCTTACTGGTCCATAAAGTGTTTCTTAGACTGGTCCATCATTCCTGGCCTATCATTCCTGGATGGCGTTGTGGGATAGGTCTGTCTGTATCCAGTGATGGTCTGCAGGTGGAGACTTTTCTGGCATTGGTGCTGATGCACTCAGTCTAGGGGTCTTCTGCTTTCGATCCCCCCAGCTCCAAGCATGCCCTTGTGATTACCAAGGTAGAATCTCCCTTACGGTAAGGTCTGTTGGGCTTCGACATAAGTCTCAAAACAGAACAAGAATGCGATTGGGATAAGATCAATCATAAACAGAAGCTCCTTTTTCAAAAAACAATAACTGCTTCCCAATTAACGATTTCCAGCTAACTTATTAACTTTCACGAAAACAGAAGCTTGCTGTCCTTCACAGCCCCTTTGTCCTTGGGCGCAGGGGATGGTACCCCCAGCACGACCCGCTGAGCCGGGCAGGGACTGAAGAGCCCTTGCAGAGCCTCCCCGGCCCCACCGTCAGAGCAAGTTCATGCACGAAACCCTGCTCTAAAGCCGCCTCTGTCTTCCCCTCTTGTGAAGGTATCCCAAATCCCACCAGCTGGAACGCTACTGGATTAAACCCACCCAATCCATGCCAGAATGTGCCAATTACTCAGCAGGCCGTGCCGAGGGTAGAGCGAGCTGTGGGCACTGGAGCAGGGCAGGGCAGGGCACTGAGAGCCAAATCCCGCAAGCACGCACGCACACAGAGCCCTCCTGGAGCGCTGGGAAGGCTTTTCCCACCCGAGGGAACGGGGAAAGCAGCTCCACCTCTGCTGCTCGCCCCACTATCCACCTTCAGCCAGTTCGGCTGCACCCCGTGGGACCCGGGGTTGCCACCCGGCCACCAAACAGGCGCCGTTCCGAGCAGGGCGAGCGTGGCTGCGGCTCCCGTGGCCGCAGGGCTCAGTCCTCGCCCCCGCCGGCTGCAGCCACGGCAGGCTGGACAGGGCTGGCACCGACCGCAGCGGGAAAGAGCTGTCAAACACCGCTCAGGAAGGCTCGTGCTTGACAAATATTTGTTGAGCTGATTGTAACCTGCCCGGCTCATACTTCTGAATGCAGAAAAGGTGCGGGGAAGAGCTCAAAGCCCTGGAACACAAACGCCCTTTTCCCCTGCCCCGGCACAGCTGGAGAGAGCTGCAAACCGGAGCCTGCTCCTCAGCCCGGCTGAGCTGTTCTCAGCACGGAGAACGGCAGGAGCAGGCTGTCACACGGCACTGACCACACTAGGGATTCTATTCCCGTGTTTCCCCTTGTGCTGATCCTCACCTTTGCAGTCCGGAGCCAAAGGCACCGGCCAATGGGACCCTGAAATTCCATTTCAGACCCAGGGAGCTGCCTGGCCATAGCTGGACGAGGCTCTGGGTGCTGCTCCATCCCTGCAGCTCGCAGCAGAACTGCAGGCTGTGTGCATGAGGCCCCCAGCAGCTACGGCAGGGCACTGTGCACACAGCGTGTGGCCACCAGCCCCCCCGGGCCAGGGGATGTCTGGGAGAGATGCTGGACACACTCTGGGACGGATGGGGCAGGAAATACCGGGGCTCCTGAGCCGGCTGAGGGCAGAATAAAGAAGGAAGCACTGAATATGAAAGCAGAGCTGCTGTGACATTTTCATGCTCGGCTTCTGACATCCTCTCCCCTCTCATACACTCGACTTCCTTGCTTATTTTTATCAGATGAAGCTGATGGTCGCTGCTACGGTAACCCTGTGTGGTTACGGCTCTGGCAGGGAACGAGTGCTCAGTGCATGCTTCCTTTGTGGCTTCTCTCCCCGTGCACTCTTCCCACCCCTTAGGGCTCTCAGAGCAGTGGGTTTGGCTTTGTTCTGCCTCAGCTGCCTGCTGCGACGCCTTCACCCCTCCAGGCTCTGTTCCCTTGCCCGCCAGCCACTGCTATCTTCCATCTCTTGTTGTCCTGTCTTTGCTGCCTTCGGTGGGCAATATACAGGTCACTGGCCTCAAGCATGGGGCTGGGGTTTTTGTTTTAACGTGGAAAAAGCACAAGACAGCTTTCACAGGGTTGATAACACGGTGTGGGAGAAAAAGCTCTTCACTGACAGGAAAAGGTCTGATTTGAAACAACAATAAAAAAATACTTCTCTTGCTTCGAGCCCAATGCTTCCCCTTTTAGCCCTTACAGGGAAGGTGGGACCAGAGAATAAAGGAATCTCTTCCCCAGCTGGTCTGCCTCCAGTCCTGGCACCCAAACTGCCCCAGCCTGCCAACCCAGGCTTTCAGCTCATGCTGTGGCCGTCAGCACAGCATGACACAGTCAAGCCCCACTCAACTTTTCCTCCAGGTGAACTTCCACTGAGCAAAGGTTGGGAGCTGCAGAGCTTAGTGGGTGTCCCAGGGTATGTCCTGGCAGTATTTTCAGCCCTTCAGGCACGAAACCATGGAGTCACAATGACCTTTGGCAGAGCAGCTCCCCACTGTCACACCTAACAACCCCACCCACAGTGCCCTTCCTCACTCTGCAGCAGCTCCTGTTCTCTCCATCCCTGCTCATCGTCACATAAACACACAGTGCTCCCACCAGACCCAGGCATTTCCTGGGTGAAGCAGCTTTCTCTGCACTCAGTTCCTCCCTAGGTGATGGGCATGAAGCCTCTTCCCTTGCCCTCCTAAAAACAGCACTCATAAGCCTTCGTTTGTGTAAGGATGGGTCTGAGCTTAGTTCAGCAGAGCTGCTCTGCAGCCAGGCTTGCACAGCCCTTTCTGCAGGTGGATGATCACCGGAGCTGCAGAAGGTGACACATTTTTAATCCAAGTGGCTCAAAGCCAATGTCACTGTGCTGCTGACACTGCTGGCCTCCAGGAAAGCCTGGGATGGGCCCCGGCACAAGGGATGTCCCACACGCAGCCCTCCTGCTGCAGAGACATTGACACAGACACTGCTGAGCGTGGGGGCACGAGGCAGGTGCGTAACTGAGCTCTGCTGTGCCCTCCCAGATCCAGACACAGATCTTTGCTGCCCAAACATAAGTAGAAAGGCATCACCTGGGCCACGAAACACACAGAGGTTTTCTCCTCAAGTAAGGATTTAGGGATAGTAATTCCTCTTGTTTACACAGAGATGCGTGGCGCTCAGTATTGCCTTCTGAGAGCTCAGAGCATGTGCATTACAGGCTGTTGCTCCTTGCATCCCTTGTTTTGTTCCAGGTGACTAGATCTGGAGGATTTTGTTTTAGTTTCAATTGTGCTTCAAGGCATCTCGAAGCAGATCAACATCACAAGGATGAAAACTCCATGTCCTCATCTGCTGGGAACTTCCTACTGGGATTAAAATTGGGAAGAGGCAGCTCACCTGAAAGAAAATTCAGCTTCTCCTGTACTTGCAGTGACAAAGAGTGTGGTTACCCCAGAGCACAACTTTGACCTGCACCAAGGGGACCTGTATCTTAGGGGTGGCTGCTCGCCACATGCAGTGCTGGTGAAATTATCTTTGTACTCCCACAAAGCAAGCATTTTTCCTGTCTGCACCAAATGTCGGCAAAGTCAGATGCCAGCAGTTCATGTGCAGAGGTTCAAGTGACTCTGGGCTTTGATGAAGCCAAACAGCAGTGGATACACACTGAACACTGCAAATGAAATACCTGGGAGAGTGAACACAGGCTGAACTAAGCAGGACAGCAGTGCACAGCTTTCTGTGCCTTCAGTTTCAACTACAGGGCAAAGCTTTGAGGAGGACAAATGCCTCAAGTTTAGATATGAGCCAGGAGAAACATGGCTCTATGTGCAAAGAAAGGTCCTTATGCCACCCACCAATTTTTTTTTGGATGACTAAGGCTCACCCCTTCAGCAGCAAGCCCATTTTCATTTGCTGATCCAAGTTCCAGTTTGGCCACAATAGCTGGAGTCAAAGAGCCTCCTTCCCACCAGCACTGCCCCAGACTGATACAGGGCAGACCCCCTGGCTGAGCAAGCCCCACTCAGAGACCAACACTTCTTGTCTCACCCCAGAACAGGATGATCCATCAGGATTCATTCTTCATTCTGATGTGAGCCTGAAAAACCTGTTGGTGTGAAGCACCTGGCAGTAGCAGACAAGTTCAATACATTTGCAGTTTCCCTAACCAGTGCTGTATTTTAAACAAAAACATTCTGGGTCAAGAGTAAACATCTTCACTGATTTCAGACCAGCACATCTGGTGATCTTGGAAATGCTGCAGCAGCTTCTACAAGGCAAGCAACACCACAGCCAAGGAGAGGAAGAAATCAAAGAACCTCTGCTAGAGGTTGACTGAAGAAAAGGAAAAGTCAGCTTTAATGTTGCATTTGTTTCCATGGCATAAAACATCCATGAGGGTTGAGCACAACACAATTCATCTTTGAACTGTGAGGCTCACACTGAGCATGCCCTCAGTTCAAGCAGTAAATGGAAGGGTCATTAGTTAGTGTATTTAAACTAGTCTCATGTAAACATAACACTCCAGCCTCAGTTGAGCTTGTTTGCCTAGGTTAGATTAGAGTGTTAGCTGCCAAATCACAGGAACTTCTATCCATGTTCCTTAAAGATATGGGTATTCCAGGGTGTTTGCTTCTTATCACCTGGTTTTAGTGGAAAATTTAATCCCATTAAGTACACAACTTGAATTACTGAGTCCTGGCGTGGTCAGACCTCTACACCCAGAACAGTGCCTTGGTGCCAGAGAGGCTCAGACTCACACTCAGAAATGCCACTTCCTCCAGCAGCACCACAAGGCCATTGGTGTGTGACAAGGCACAGACAACTCCTCAGGAAGAGCTGACCTCTAGACCCAAAATGGCCAACACAGACAACCCTGGGCAGCTCAGCTGAGACCCTACAAGCACACAGCAAGGCAAGACTTGTCTCCATGAGTGCTGCTCAGGGCAGGGAAGAGCATGCACAGGGAACATGACTAACAGCAGCTGTGAATAGTTTCCACTCTCCAAGTCTTCATGTTCTGTAAGGTTAGGTAAGGGGGTAGATGTAGATTACAGATATAAATGCAGATATTTTTCAGGAACAAATAAGCTGGAGCAGTAGTTTGCTGCAGCCTTTCACGCAGCAATGAGCAACAGGAAGATGGAAGGCAAAGGTGCTGCCCCTCACTCTTAAGCTGACTTCGGTTTCCAATGCCACTGGGAATGAACTGAGGCCAGCCACAAGCATGAAACCAGCATCTCCAGGCTCGAGTGATAGACATGAGTCTCTTCAGGGGTGCACATTAGCCTTGGAAGTCAGCACAGCAAAGACCTGAAACACCAGGACTGGCCACAGTCTGGCAGATTGACCATCCATCCCAACCCATTTCTGCAGTAAAAACAAAGCCAGTATGTTTGGAAAGCATTTTCAAACTTTATTTACAACTGTCACAGTGACAAAAATGTAGTTTGAAAAAAATGCTAGCTTCTCCCTGAGGCTCAAAAAAGAATTACAGAAATATAGAATGTATATCATACAACAGGAGGAGTTTTACTGGAGTGCTTTGTTCTTTAGATACATTAAACAACAAATAGAAATATACACAATACTTCCAAAAAAAGGATGCAGACAGAAATATGCAAGTCTTTAGGGCAGACAGCAGGTCTGAAGTCCAGGGATTGCCATCTCACTGCTGCCCACACGGTAATATCTTTGATATAGAGCTTTGACTTGGTGGTACAGATGGTAGAGACCAATAGAGAGTAACACTTAGAAGTAAGACAACTGGCTGGTATGCAGGTGTACAAGCTCATTCCAGTAAGACAGCAAGACTAGAACAAGTGTTACAGACACAACAGCTGAATTCATCGCTAGAGAAAATGGTATCACCACAGCATGGCCATTCAGTGATCAACCATCCAGCAAGGTGGCAGGGAGAGTGTCTGACTGGGTCTGCATGGCTGGGCCAGAGGCCAGCTGCAGTGTAGGAACACTGAATTTCTCCTGCTTTGTGCTAACTCATCTCCAAACTCTCATCTCTCCGAAAATAGTTACACAGAGCTGATAAATTATTGCCATTATGTTGAAACACAAGCAAGACAAGACTAAAACAATCCTGCCAATATGTTAAAAGCAGTTCCCAAACCCCACCAGCGTTTAACTACTCATGAGGTATTAAAAATACAAACACACACATGTCCAAATAGATTTTAAAAATGGAACCAGTTGTAAGCAAAGGGGGTGGAATTGGGATTATTATGGAAGTTTGGTTAAGGCCTTGACATTTCTTTTTCTCTTCCATGACCCCAGATTTGGTTTAGGTGGTAACTGCTCTCATCCTATCCCAAGACTGACTGGCTCCCAAGCTGGTCCCCAAAGCTGCAAGATCATCCCTTTCCAGGAAAGCAGCAGGTTACCCTGTCTGGCAGCAGACTGGCCTTCTCCTTGAGGCAGGATATGGTGAAGAGAGGACAACCACAGACTTCACAAGCCAGTCTGCACTTCATTAAAACAACCATAAATGTTTCACCCTTGCTAAGAAGCAGGAATGCATCTTGTCTCAAGACACCCAGGCTCATCCTCTCCCAGCAGACCCCATGCTGCAAACCCCCCTGGTGATCCACACTGGATTTTGGTGTTTCGTCTTTGGATGACCCCCAGGCCTGGCAGCCCTCCCCACAACACCCCCCACCAGCCTGTCCTGCACTGAGGAGGCCCTGCATGGCAAAGCTGGAGGAGAACCCTCCCACCCCAGCCCTCTCAAGCCCATTGACCAGCAAGTTAAGAGACACAAAACCCTACAACCTCAAGAACACCAAGACAAGGAGGGACAAATCTCCACCCTTGGGCTTGGGGCACTGTACAAGACCAGACCACCCCACAGCAGCCTCAGCAAATAGGAGAGAAGAATCTGAGGTGTTCAAACCTACATGAGCAGACAGAAAGCACCTTTTTACATCTGATGCACATCACCTCACGCTCACCACCTGCAAGATAAGCTAGGGTGTCGCAGGAGAGATGACAAGCAGCAGCCTAACGCTATCCTGCAAATACAGCTGCTCAGCATTGAAGAGTCTAAAGGCAAACAAAGGGGCAGAAAATAACTTTGGGAAAAGTGGCTGGAAAACAGGCTCAACAGCAAGAGCAAGAAACCAGACTACTCCTATGGATGCTCACCTTACCTTAGGAGGTGCTGAACCAGGGAGAGCTGCAGGCCCCTTGTCACTAGATCATTTAGCCATGCTTCGCTATGGACACCCTTCCACCCCCCAACACACAAAATGGAAGCTGTAAGAAAGGCAAATCTGAGATATTTCGGCTCTGTTCTCAGAGGCAGCCAAAGGCAGCTCTCAGCCAAACGCTGCCACCTCCAACTTTCCTCCCCCTCCCCAAGCTCCCCCCTCCAGCAGTCCTCGTGTGGTCACCCTCTGCCATGTGCTTGGAATTTCACTGCTGCCTCCGCCTCGGAAAAATACAGATAATGATCTCGAGAACAGCAAACATTTCTCTGCGTTACTTCCTTCCTTCCTCAGGAGGTCTGATGACACCGAGGGCTTCAGTTCTCAATACAGAGAATACAAAAAAACTAAGATCTCGCAGGTGCAAAATTGAACTTGTCTTTTTAAAAAGACTTTCAAAAAAAGTGTGGCTCTTCCTTCAGAAGGGTGCAAGTCCCTTGCCTTTCCTCAGATGCCATTTATTGCTCCTTGTTGTCTTTCTTTGCGTCTTCACAGTTCTCTTCCTCCTCTTCCTCATCCTCCTCCTGCACAAGGAACTCTTCAGGAGGCCATCTCAGCTCCCCGCTCTCCACGTCGCCCTCCGTGGGCTCCACCACGATGGAGGGCAGGCGGTCCTTCAGCTTGCAGTAACGATCAAAGTCCGAGGGGTCGGGGAAGATCTGAAAGAGCCAAGGAACAGGCTGTGAGAGGGGCTGCATTCACACAGTCTCAGCCAAAACCCAGCTCGAGACATTTAGGTCTCCAGGGCAGACTAGTCTGGACAGAGAGTCAACCGCTGAGTGATGGGAATACTCTTGAACTTGTAAATAACCTTTCCAAGTCTCCAAGTAATGGAAATGAGCACTGCCCAAGAGGCTTCCGAAGCACGCGCTTGCTTGGATAGTGCTCAGCAAATAGGTGTCTGGCCTTTTGGATATTTATCCAAATGCCTCTCCCCCCACCCCACCCCTGCTTTTGCATTAATGCTCTTGAGTTTGCACAAGGAGCTATCTCGATCAGAGAATCTGAGATCTCATTTCCTGCTGCTGGTCAGGCTGCACATGAGAACGGGCTTGTTCTCCAGGCCCTGCTGCTGGGAGGCTCATGGCACCTCAGGGCTAGAGCAGCCCAGACCCTTGCAGCAAGAGCCTGTGTCTGGTATCGCTCCAGGGCCACAGTGCCAGCCCAAAATAGTTCAGCTGCATTTTAGAGATAATTTTGGCAGTGTTCTGCACACTACAGCTACCATACATCAGCAGTGAAACTCAGCAGGACACTCATTTTATGGAAGGGCTGGGGACTGGACCATATTTCTTCAGGAAAGGGGTACCTGTGGCATAGCCAGCAGTTATACACTGCATTTCATGCAGTGAGTATGAGGACTCCTTGATCTCCAGCCCCTCAAGGTGCACAGACCTTACCCATTCCCTCCCACCCATTGTTTGCCACATGGATGCACAAGTTCATGCAGTGCAGCAGCACCAGGGCCCAGACTTGCTGGTAGTGCTACTGGGATGCACACTTTGATCCTACTAGGAACTGAGGCAAAGCATGAGTACAGGAAAAAAATTGCTGGTGCAGTGTTAGCAGCAACTTTGCAGGATGAGACTGCAATGAGAACAGAAAAGGTTGTGTTACTTGTGGGTAACTTGCTAGGGGAACACCTTCAAATCCCATCTCATCCAGAAGGGAACTGCTAGGTGATAAAATCCACTTGCTGTATCAGATCTCCTGGTTAGTAACCAGAAGGTTAAACAACCACCACCTGCTATTTCAAACAATTTTATCAGAGTACCCACTTCACACAAGAGTTCCATTTAAACACCCCAAAGAAGAAAATGACAAAGTGCATTTTCCCCTTGAGGTTGTAGGCCAGGTGAGAAGTCATGTGGCTGTACTTTTCTTTGAACATCATCTGCATTCAAGTGAGTTGGAAGAGCATCCTTGCAGGGAGCAGCGCTGCCAGTCTGAGAACAAGATCTGATCTGCTTTGATCTTTGTGGTTCCAGTTACAAAAACAGGCTTCCCATCCAGGAGCCTTGAGCATTAACCATGAAGCCTCATTCTCCTTGTGCCAATCACGTGGGTACCCACCACCTTGGGAAGCCCTGGCCACAAAAAGTGAAATAACATCCTATCAACTCCTTCTTCGCCCTGGCAACTATTAACTACAGCATCACCTCCCTGGCAATATTCAGTATTCTTCTACTGTTCAGCCTCATTCCTCCCTTGCGTCCAAAGCTTTGTGGCAACCAGACTGCCAAGCTGAGAAAGCCATTGGGCTGCTACCTAATGCAAAGTCAGGCAAGGTAACAAGAATCAGGGGCTGTTTGCACATGATCATCTCGTCCTGAGGACAGTGGTGTAAGAGTCCAGCTCCCACCATCCACATTTTTCAGGTGCACAAGAGCAGCTGAGGTCCTTTGAACACAGCCACATCAACCTGGGCATTGCAGTGTGAGCTACTTGCTGTTAGTCACTCCCAGCACCGGTGAGACAGCAACTGTTCCTTGGAGCTTTGTGGCTTCTGCTTGGCCAAACAAAGGCAGTTTCAGGCACACAGCACATTACTGAAAGTACAGTCAGTGGCTCTTAAGCATCAAGTTATCTAAACCCAGGATAGGGGGAAAAAAAAATACCCTTGACATTACATGGTTCAGAAGGTTGCAATGGAAAAAAAATATGTGGCTCAAGAGGTTACATAAGCTGATAATGTCATGAAAATAGCCTCCTATGCAAGAAAAATAGCAGTATAATAATTAAACTAACCTCTGGCTGCTATTATTTTAAGCACATTAGGTCAAATTGGAGCAATTTCTTTGAAAACAGCCTGCCAGATTTTTTTTCCAGAAACGAAGTAGTAGTCATTTCCTTACAAACAAATATCCACAAAATGTGGTGTGCAGCTCTTTTAATAAAAAAAAAACCTAGCACAATCTTATCTCAAACAGCTGCAGGACAGGCCGAACCCAAGAAGGTCAGGATTTTTTCCACTAAGTCATGCTTTTTAATCGTTGAGGCAGCATGAAGGGAGATGTTGCAACTGCACTTTGAAGGGGCGTGGAGAGTCAATGGAAAAAATACAGAAAGGCAGATTTCCTCCAGTGTGATGGGCAGGGCGACAGCAGGCCAAGCACCGGGGCCCAGGGAAAAAAGGTTTAAGACTAACCATTCATCTGAGGAAGCCAAGTGAAAAGGTTACCCCAGCCAACCTCCCTACCCCTGTTTATAGAAAAAGATAAGCAAGCACCAGCTCTCTCTGTCCTGCTCCAGTAGTGCCATGCTACATTTGTTGGTCCCATAGGCCTAACCTGGTCCCACTCTGTATTTAGACAATAGGAAAGAAAAAAGCTCCCTAACTTGCAACAACCTCCATGCTGGGATTGCAGTAGCTCAGCTCTGACCCAGGAGCTCTGCACCCTCTGGCACAGCAGCCAGGACAGCAAAGCCTGGCTCCAAGCCTTTCTGCTCACATTACCCTGCTCAGGAGTGTGGGAGCAAGACTCTGCACCTGCCACCCCACAAAGAGGGCAACAGACACAGGTTAGCTTCTCCCTTTTGTTCAGGACATGGAGCCACCTTGCACACAGCTGAGGCAGATGTGTTCCCCTGGCTGACTTGGTCACTTGATGGGGGACAAGTGACAACCAACTGGTTGTGATGGCTGCCTAAAAGCAAATTTAGCAGCAATCCAAAGGTATCTTCCACCCCTTCACTTGTATGATACAGCACAAGGGGCTGCAACTTTCACAGAGCCTCCCCCTCTAGCTGAGCCCCAAATCCTGGCCATGGAGGGACATCCAACACCTCTAGACCCCCAGAGGACACCTACATTGCTTCTTACACTACTCAACACAGCTTCTTGCTAACAGCAAGACTGTTTTTTACAGGCCCCTCTGGATTTATGTCTGGGGAACTGCTCTCCTCATGAACTTACCCAGATCACATCCAAATCGACCAAATTCTTGCCTTGCAGCTGGAAAGGGCAGGGAAAAGCAGAACTTGAAACAAAAGCTTGAAATGATTTTAGGAAGATCATGTTTGCCTCTGTTTCAGATGATCTAGCTCTACTATCCTCAGATGAAGTCTTGGCAACAAGAACGGAAAGTTTTCATTGCCCTGGGGAGGCTCATACCCTCTCTCAGCATTCACAGGGATGGAGAAACACCAAAAGCAGGAGAGATGTCAGACAATTAAGAAGATTAGCTCAGCACTACCATAATCCAAGTGACACTTGTAAATTCAAAACAACTTCCACATGTGTACTCCATACCAACACCCATAGTTAAAATGCTTGTCTCCCCTCTCATGGGGCTGAAAACCATTTAAATTGTATTACAGGGAGACTAAAGCAATGAGATCTTTACAAATTAAGTTACTGGTTTGGGGGAAAGTTTTGCTTCCTTGTGGTAGCAATATACAAGACTGCAAAGTCCATACTGGGAGACATCCCACTTTGGACACAGGATACACCCCTGAGGAACACATCTCATTCATCACATCTCCTCCCTGGACTGAAGAGCTGAATTTTGTGCCTCTTCAGCAGTATCAAGCCAATATTCCAAATCCCAAATCAGCATTTAAGTTCTGAAAATAAAACCTTACTGCCATTGAGAAGCACGGCAAGCTCATTTCAGGAAACATTTCAGTCATCTCTCAGTGTCCTCTTTGGAGGACTTCTCCAGCTACAATGCATACATCTACTCCTGCAGCAGTCATGACTCGAGAAGGAAGTATGTATGTACACAGCAGCTGTGACTCAAGGTGATGAGCCACAACAACTCCCCAGCCACAGCAATACTGCCCTGTCTCAGGGCATGATGTCAGGGAAACTTCCCACATCTAATAATTTTCCCTCAGAGTAACAAGGCATCGAAGTAGGGGGGAAAAACATGCTCTGAGGCATTCCGATGAGCTGCTGTCCTCAGTTTGGATTTCAGCGAACACTTGTGCACAGCATAGCTGCAAACATGATTACTTTTGGATCTGTTTATCCCATATCCTGCTTCTGCCTTCATTTAGGTCCCAGACCCTGGAATACACATTGACTCTGCCTACTAATCTTGTCTAGCAGCCGTGCTTGCTATCACCACCTTTTCGCAGCATGGTCTCAAAACCTTCCACAGCAGCTAGCAGCAGCTCTGCTGAAGGACTTCCTGCACAAATCAAGGCTGCACAGACATGAAGCACCTCACAAGAAAACAATTACAGAGGAAGTGCAATTTCCATTGAGCCAACAGCCCTTGAGCCAGTAACATACTGGTGATCCTTTAACTGGAGGGATCCAGCAGACAGAGCTCAAGCCCCTCAGCATGGGAAGCCAGTGCTTTCCCCAGGGCTGGTGAAGAGGTGTTGCACTCACCAGAAGTGACTTCCCAAACACCAAGCTTTTGGCACAGCCACTGGATAGAGCCTTAAGCCTATTTACCCAGATTCAGCCACTCTGACGTGATTCCCAGCGAGCTGTGGCTGTGATTAACCTAGACAGATCCCAGCATGATGCGATCATGACTTACAGAGCTCAAACTCCCCATGACAACCAAACCTCAGCTGATGGCATGAGGCAAGCCCAGCCTCCGCAGGCCAGTCTCCTACACAGGAGCCTGAAGGACCAGCAAGTCACCAGCCAGCCTGCAGCACACTAAACTCAGGACACTGCCTTTGCTCAGAACACAAGCTTTGGGCATTAAAGTGCTTTCGTTGTGCTCAGACCCCACTCCACTTCCAAGAAGCAAGGTAGAATTCCAGTCAAGGCACCGTTTTGACAACAGCGCCACGAAATGATTAATTCAGCCTCGGTTTCGGTGGCATTGTTCTTGCTGCTGGGAGACAGCAGCAGAGGACAAGCTGGCAGAGTGCTGATGAGGCTCTTCAAAGAACGGGTATTTCTAGGGCTGGGGAACAGCAAACAGTGCATTAGCTCTGGCTGGCAGCAGGAACAGCCTGGCTCACTGGACATTGCCAGGCAGGAAGTGCATGAAGCCCTCCATAGCCACATCTGTTTGTAGCAGGGGCAACTTGAGCCATCAGCAGCATTTCAATGAGTTTTTTGTTTAGTAAGTCCCATGGGAATTATGGGACATCTATTAAAGATCCATAAATAGCTTCTCACTGCAGGCACAAGACCCAGCATGACATCATCTCTTCAGCCATATCTTCTGTTTTGTCTATGCTGCCCTGTTCTGAGACTCATGCCCCAAATTCACCACTCACTTCTGCTCAGGCCCTTGAAATCTGTTGGCTGAAGCATCTTCAGGGGGCTCAGACAGCAGCTTGCTGTCACAAATGCAGTAATGGCACCTGTCTTACAGAGAAAGATTTTGAAGCTAGCACACTGGCTTACAAGCATTTTGCATATTAACTGGAAAAAGGGCATTCCTATGATGAGAAAGCATGTTTGCCTCAAGCCTAAGGAGGCAACTCAGTTAATACTGCTATTACTTCTGCAGTCAAGAGTTTTCACACTATTGAGCAGTGATGACCAGCCCAGCAAAGGGCACAGTGCTTCACCAGGGAGGGGAGTGAAGAGCTTCAGCTGATGTCTAGGACAGACAGACACCCCAGGGGGTGGAAGATGCAGAAGAAAAAAGTCAACAACCCAAATTCCCTTCATAACCACTGAGACAGAGAGGAGCCCTAAAGTTCAATGAACTCCACAAGACAGAGGAATCAGATTGCTAAAGTTTATACTCAGGGTATGAGATTGCTTCCTCAGTTTACTTCAAGTAAAGGCAAAAAGACTTTGAAACAGTACTCTTGGTAGGACAAGTCTGTCTGCAGCAGGTACTGATGTGCTCTAGAATTCCAGCACTGCTGCTGTGCAATACCACCGCCTCTGGTCCAGTTTCATGCCTGCCTCCAGTGCCAGAAGCAGCCCCCAGTCTCACAGGCATCATCCTACAGACCAACTCCCAGTCAGTCCCTGCTCTATACAGTTTAAAGGTAGAAATTTTGAACCCCAGTTTGAGGTCATCTCTGTAGTAAAATTAATTCAAGCTCCTCTAAAGGAAGAAGATAATTTTTTGAAGCTAAAAGCTTGCCTCTCCCAGTTCTGGCTCCACTTCTTATTTTTTGCCTCTTATCAGCAGCCAGGGGCTGTTACACTGTGAGTGCCTGACTCTGCAGATGAGCAGAGGAAGATGCTGCAGCTTAGAACAACAAACCTCAGTGTAGGAACAGTCATGCTCCATTAGCCCTGTCTGGTTTTAAGTTATTGCACTACAGCTTTCAGACAAGCATACAGTTTTTCATGTACCAAACTCTCTCCATCAGCAAGAAGAGGCACAAAGTGCTAAAGTCAGAGGTAGAACAAAAAGTTCACGGTGCTCTTTGCATCAGATTTACCCTTGCTAGTCTCAGTTGAGTTTTCAACCTTTTAAGGATGGTTTCAACTTACCTTGACTTACACTTTGACACTCTCAGCCTAGCAGCCAGAGAAGGAAGGCTGGATCCTGCTCCCCAATCCTCTTTACACTAACCTGATTTGGAGGTAGACCTCATACACAGCCCACACACTGCTAGTGCCATCAGGGTCTTGCATTTCAGCTCCTCCACTCTTGCTGCCATCAGTTTGCTTCACATCAAGGTGAAGTTCCTTGCAGGCATTTGGAAAAAAATCACCTATGACTAGACCACTAAAGAGAATAGATCTAGGATGCAAAAGCCCTGCACAGATATGAGTTGTCAGCATTTATGACTCACATGCTCAGATTCAGGTGATCCACTCAAAACCAAACAGGCCTGCTCCCCAGTTGGCCCAAGCAGACTTATCAAGGTCATTAGCATTTGAGGAAGAGCCTCACTGAAGTGATCATTAGAACAAGCAGGGCACCTAGATTCTGCCTCTCCCTGGGAATTTGGATGGGTAAATAGAAGCCTTTGACCTGACTGGATTAAGCCTCTTCATAAGGCGACCCATAAAGACATCACATGCAGGTTAGTTTGCTTCAGGTCCAACCACTGTCATTCCTCTGCACTCCATCTGCGAAAGAGGAGAGAGGCCGTACGCTCCCCACTAACTCAAGTACTGAAGCATAGCACAGCTATAAACCACACGACATCCATTATACACAATCCTGACTAAAAGAAAGAATGTTTCTCCTTTTCCTCCACATTGCTTTGTCTTCTGCTGGAGACCTCAGCCGTGGCCCAAAGTTCAGTCGATTTCATGCTCCAGTGCACAGCTGCTGCTGTAGTTCCCTTCTCAGACGTAAATATGCAAACATAGAGCACCTCATCTGAATGCACACTTAGAGTCAGTGCCTCTGTGCAGGTTGTGTAACATCTGCAAAGGGCAAACCCTGCATCTGGATCTGCTGGTAAGAGTCACCCAATGCACAGAGCAGATGCAAGTCATCTGCCAGCATTCAGCATCTGTGTCAGATCTCATCAACAAGTCTCCGGGAAGTCCAGGAAACCACGGAGCTAGGAGGCTGAGGTGCCTAACTTGTGCTTTGATTAACTACATGCTAGGAAATGAAAGGGGTATCGAAACTAAAGGATTAAGGCTCTATCTAGGTGAAGACCACTTCACCCCAGACACTGATCTAGATACTAACAGCTAACAACATTGTTCAGAACTTTCAGAATGAATGCAACTCATGCCTCCAGGTACTGGTATCTCCAGTGACATTTCAAGGCTCATTTAGGCTGTGGCTGGCCTCACTGTATCTTACAGGACTGTTACTCCTCTCAAATAGGCACATCGGTCAGGAAAACCAAGAACTAGATCAAATAGGTGTGGATGCCATATAAACAGCATCCTCCTGCTCTCAGCAGAGCAACTGTATGCTGTGTTACCAAGCTCTCAAGAGCCCTCTCAGCCCAGTGAGTGGCATGAATCTTTCTTTAACCTGTCTCCCACTGAGCCCCGGGAATGCTGAATGAGTGGGGGCTCGGTCACTTCAAAACAACCGAATCCTCTGCCAACCCACACTGATAGCAAATGATATTTTAGACAACCATCTCCTGCCAAGCAAACATTCCAGTCTGTTGACTAGTTCTCACTAGTGCAAGACCTGCTATTAGGTCAGGCTAAGGAAAGGTACGTTAGACCAAGCTTACAGTCTAGCGCAGGCAATTCCACATGGGATTAATGCCTCAGCTGCCGGCAAAGCACTTACCTGATACGACAGCCCATCCTTGCGGGGGCTTAGTCCAATCTCATCCATGGCTGGGGTGTTCATCATCACTTCAGTCATCTCAGCGGATCTCAGATAATCAGAGCTAGAGACAAAAGACAGCATTCCAGTGATCTGAAGGGCTCCGGGAGGACCGAGCACGAGTCAAGCGTTGAAGCGAGCAGCAGAGGCTGTAGGCAGTCTATTTCTGGTCCCTTCCTTCCTGCCCCCCCTTGGAAGGCAGCGGAAAAAGCTCAGTACCTCGTAAGCCGGAGCTACATCCAATGCCCTCGGAGCACCACCCCGGCTCTCCCCGCAAGAACTCCGCTCAAGCACACCCGGGGAAGCTCCGGCAGCGGCGCTTCGCTTTTAACTCCGCTTCCTCCAGCTCTGCCCCGCGGCGGAGGGTGAATTAAGAAAACCACAGCAAATAAAGTGCAAGCGCGGGGGTTTGTTTTTTCTTTCCTTTTTTTAGTTTTTTATTTTATTTTATTTTTCAAGCCGGTGTGCTTTAGATCCCTCTGACTTATTTTACAACCTCGGGGACTTCCACACCAGCGGAGCGCGCGGCGCCAGTTCCAGCTCGGCTTTTACAGCCTTAATGGAATTTCCAGCGCGAGAAAGTGAAGCGAACTCCCGCGGCTCGCAGTGCCTCCGCTGCGGCTCATCCCGCTATCGCCCGGCTCGCACCGCCCGCCGTGGGAACCGCTCCCCGGGNCCACCATCCTCCCGCCCGCCTCCCCCCGGGAAGCGCCCACTCACCAGGGCAGGGGGCACAACACAGACATGAAGTCCCGGCGGAGGCTGCCCCGGGCGAGGGGTTGCGGGAGGGGCACCCAAGCGCTGCGGGACAGGGCGAGACGATGCGCGGTGCTGCCCGGGACCGACCAAGCTCCCTCACGCCTCGGCTACCGCCTCCGGTCTGAGCCCCGCGCCCGCCGCCGCGCCGCCTTAAATGGCCCCGGGGGCGTGGCCTGGATCCAGCCCCGCCCACCCCGCCTGACGTCAACATTTTCATGAATGGCCTCGGCGCGCGCCGCCTGCGGGGGGAGGTGTGGGGGTGTGTGTGTCCCTGTGTCCCCATGTCCCGATGTCCCGCGTCCCCGGGAGCAGGTGGCGGTGGCGACCCCTGCCCAGCCCAGGCGCTCCCGGTTGCAGAGAGGCGTGCTCCCGCTGTTTCACCTCAGGCCGAGGTGGGATGCGGCCCCCCCCGCCTCCGCTGCCGGCCGCAGAAGGACGTACCGGCGGTACCCCGAGCATCGCTGGGGCTGGGTCTCACGAAGGAGGTCTCAAAGTCACCCCCTTCATGGTGGTGGTGATGGCGGGGGGTGGCCGGGGACACGGCCAGGGACGGCACGTACCGGAGAAGCGGCAGCGGCCGCCCAGCCCCGCTCCTGCCAGCACCTTCCGTGCCCCGCACCTCTGGCTGGAGTAAAAGCTGAGTGAGCAGCTTCACGGGGCCGAGCTATATTTAGCAAAACAATGTGAATCAGTGACGGGAAGGCGCAGGAGAGAGAGAGAGGCAAATCCATTCGCTCCGTGAGCACCGTGGGTGAAGTATATTTCCTATGTTCCCCTGCCAACATGAAACTTCTGGAAGGCAAAGTGCATCTTTGGGCCAAAGGCCTGGGCACCCCAAACTCAAAGTGAGTCCCGACGCTGTGCATCGATCTGCTCGTGTTTGTGCCACCTGAGAAACGGGCTGTGCCTCGAGGCACATGCCTGCAGGGCAGGGCTCTTGGCCACAGGATGGGCCAGGCTCTCCAAGGCTGCTGAGAGATGCTCAGGGCTTTTGGGGACAATTCCCCCCTCTGCCTGCTTTCCCAGGGAGCGATATCTTGCTGTATGCTGACAGGTGAAGTTTAGTGCCGGGACTGTTTGGATTCCACCTGTTGCTCCGTGCTGCTGCTCAGACTTTGCCAACACAGTGGATAACCAAGCACACAGTTACAAACACTTCTCGTGTTTCCCCCAAACACAGGGCACACAGCTGCTGCCATGCTTCACGCACGTGTCTATGCATGGGCAAATACACACTATTTGTCCCATTTTTTAAGTGCTAAAAAAGCACAAGTTCAATGTGTCTGAAGAGAAGCTCTGCCCTCAGCTCCACTCGGCAACCCTCCAGACTGTGTATAAATAAATGTGTACATCCATACGTGCATGTGTTTCCTCAGACCGGATAATTTAATCTTCTTAGATTCATATTATATAATGTGAGCGTATGAATCAGGCTTCAGCAAGCTGCTGCTTTGTGCCAGATTAAAATGAATCACGAGGAGTCGATCGAGCCCCTGCAAGTGTGTGGAAATTCAGGTGGGTGCGAGTGAGCTCCCTGCAAAGGGCCACCAGTCACCTTCTGCAAGGTTAATGGGAGGGAGACAGCAGAGAGGACTTGGTGCACAAGTCCCTTTGCCCTCATTGAGCCTCCTGATAAAGAGGTTTGGAGCCAGGGAGAGGAATAAGAAGACGGCCAAGTCTCTAAAGTGCTGAGGAAACAGCTTCCCTGTGTATTGCTGGCCTGCCCACCTGGACCCCCTCTCCCTGCTGCATCCCCTGAGACATGCACATTCACATTGACTGTCTGCTAATTTCTGCACAAAGAGAACACAAAGACTTGACTTATAAAACACTTTTGTGAAGCTGAACAGCCTAAGTCAGTGCCTGGTGGTACATACAGGGGCTGGGAGACCATTCTGCAAGAAGGAGAGAGATAGAGTGCTGCTTCAGTCCAGTCCCTCAAAATTAACTTTACAGCCTGCCCCAAATGCTTTCATCTCCTACCATGCCCAGCAAAAACATGGGACAAGATGGGGCCATAGCTCAATTCCCTGGGATGTTTCATCAGAAACAACCCTGCCTGTGTCCCTCAAACACACTTACACCTGCTATGGATTTTCTGGTGTTGTCCATACAAAGTAAAAGCCAATGAAAACCCCAAGTCCCTCTTGCAACAGGCACTCCAGTTTTTCTCTCTAAATGCCTTTCTACACTCAGCAGGGCTTGAGGTTCAAGGTTTTCCCCTCCTTGAGAAGCTCATTCCTTTAAGTATATCATTTTTGATATATCCACTTCCCTGAAGGAGGTCAAGGGACAGGACTGAGACTCACCCTCCCCTCCATCCACCCTCCAGGGCTCCTGCAGCCACCACACAGAAAAAGCAGCTCAGATCAGGCCTTTGCCTGTGTCTTTTGGACACTCCTTGCCATCTTGGCTGGCATGGGAAGATAGTTTCAAGTTTCCACCTGGGTAAGTGCCTTTCAGGGGGCCTGGGGGGGGATGACACAGAACAGAATCCCTGGGTGTCTGTGTGCTGAATACGCAGATTACTTCCCAACGACTTGGTGAGAACGTGGGCCCAGGCCCTGGCCAATTCCCATCGGGAGGCCTGGGGATCGGTGCTTTTATTGCTCGCTTTGGCATCAAGCCACGGCGAGATTTATTCGTGTGATTAACCCTAAGCGCGTTAATAGCCCTTTTGAAAGCAAAGGCACACCTCCCGTGATTCCCATCAGCCGCACTTGGCTGCTTCCCCGCACCACGGGTGGCTCAGCAGCCCATCACCACCGGGGTGAGGTTCCGCGGGTGAGCTGTGTACCGGGAACACTGCACCTTTGGCTCTACCCTTGGGGAAAGCCTTGCTGAAGGTATCCAGGTATCCCAGGGATGGGAGATGTGTTACAAGCCGGGCGCGGGAGCATTCTCCATGCAGGGGAGTTGTCCCATAACAGCTGTGCCTCCTTCTGCCTTACTTGCCCCAGCCAGGTATGAAAAGCTGAGGCTGCAGAGGTGAGCAGGAGGGGCTGTTGTACCTGCAGCTCCCACCTTGCTGAGAACAAGCTTTCCCCTTTGGATCAGCCTTTATAGCAATGTTTAGGCTGAACGTGAGAGAGCCCAGTTAACCCTTGAGCTGCTCAGCTGTGGAGCTGCCACCTTGGAAATGGCGTGGCCAAGCAATCAGTTTTCATCCCATCCCAGATCCTAAAATGCCAAATCCTCACTTCTCTCAGGGAGCAAAGCAGGAGGAGTTTCCTATCATACGTGGCCCTATAACCACAGAGCAGTACATGGGAGTAGAGAATAAAATGGGATCAGCTCAAAGTCCTTGACTGCAAATGAGAATGAACCCCTGTGCTCTTTATCTGCTCCCTTGAGAGGACCAAGATATAAGCACTTCAAATTGGAATTTTTTTTGTCTTTTGCTTTTAGCCAGTTCTACCACATGAAGCTCAACCTGCCCTGATTTCCCCTTCCCTCACCTCAAGTGTCCACCAAGTCCCTGTTTCACTGCTGTGTGTTTTTCCATTAAACACTGGGGACTCCCCAGTTACTGGGGGCAGGAACAACAGCACTTGGGCTCTCAGCTGCAGTAAAGGGCTTTCCATGGCGCTGAGCTGAGGGAAACCAGATGAGCCCTTGTGACTTTTTATTGCCTTCAGCTAATTTTAAAATTCTCTATAATATTTTGCTTTTCAGGACAGCATAAACCAACAGAGGACAAACAAGTGCTAGTTTGTACATTCTGAATCAGCAGCAGTCCATCAGGAGCAGAATGATGCTGAAGGACAGCCCATCTCTATCCCCACAGAAGGCACTGGTGCATAAGCAGAGCCAAGAAGATTGGTAAATTCCCCATATTTTCCCCTAACCTGCTTGCAATGTAGGAGTCTTCGTTGCATTTGCCTCCAAGCAAATACAAGACACTACATGCCCAGATTTCGATCCCACTCAACACGGGCTGACCACACAATGGCCAGCCACGCTGGCATCCCAGCCCCTCTGCAGCCATGCACGTTGCCACCTCCCTTTTCCAGGGGGATACTGAGGCTGCACAAGGCAACGTGACCAGCATAGGGTCACCCTGAGGGTCACCTCCATTCGGGAGCAGATCTCGCTGGTTCTTGTCTCCCCGCCAGCGTTGCGAATCCTACGGGGAAAGTTTCCTAGTGAAAAAATAAACTCTTCCCACTTGGAATTTAAAAACAAAACCATGGAAACATTTCTCTCTGTCCTAATGTTTTGCAAAAAGTTATTTTAACAAATTTAAATTTGGGGCTTGATTTGACCGTCCGTGCCCTTTGAAATAGTTGAATCCAGTCCACCACCGCAACCATGTTGGAGCCAGGCCTCAAGCTCTGGATTGCCTGACATCCCACCAGCACCTTGGGCATTAAAATCTCCCCTCCTCAGCTGAGAGGTGGTCAGCTGCTCCCCAGTTCTGGGTTCCTGCACACACTGTGTGCAGTAGCTTGTTTTGCTTCGCCAGGTTTCATGACCTCCTTGTAAATAGTTTGCATGCCCAGGGATGCTGCAGACAAGCTGAAACAGCTGCCACCTGCAGGCTGCCACCTTGGTGGCACCATCAGAGACAGTCCCATTTGCCTCTGCCCAGCAAAATCTTCCAAAGAGGTGATCACTTCAGCTCAAACAAACTTCAGGCTGTCCCTGCATGGCCCTACCTGTGCATGACCTGGCACAAACGCTCTCCTCTCCGTGCTCTTGGCACACAATCTATTTATTTCCTTGGAAAAAAATAGGCTCTTGCAGTGTCATTCTTTCCATATAGCCACTTTCCATATAGCATCGCATTTCACAGTGACTTTCAGAGAGTGATTGAGAAGAAAAGGCCACTCAGCACTTGGCCATCCTGCTCTGTGTGCCTGGTTGTGAAAGTTGGTCTCCTGTTGGAGAGCAGAGAGGAAAAATGGGGTTCATCCTCTGTGTTGAAAAGCAAGAAGGGTTTGATCTTATGGACCCAGATGGGCTGCTGAGGGCCCAGGAATTGGATCTGCTTTTGCAAGGTTGTCTCTGGTTTAATTTTACCCTTGCCCCCCAGGGAGGAAGGGACCATGCTGGAGCTGAGTCTGGAGCCTCTGGTGTCTGGCTAGGGGTGGCTCAGCTGGTTTAAATCCAGCTCTGCAGCCCCAATTCAGCAAAGACCTTAATCTTGTCCTGATAATTAGGTTTATGCTTAAGGACTTTCCTGAATGGGGGCCTTTCCTTGGATGGTGATCGCTCCTGTAGATACCCAGGAAGAGAGTGGAAGGGCTCAAGAAACCTAAGATATGATGTCCTGGGTTTCTTCATGGTTTTCCTCCCTTTTCCTTTCTGTTGCTACAGGTGGCACAGTTCATCAGCCGCATGTCCTCCCTGGCCAGTGTTTCACCCCATGCATGGTCCTTGCTTCACCCAGGCGGGGACATGTCCCCATGTAGGCTGCAGTCTTCCTGGGCACATCTGTCACTCGTGGCTGGTCTCTGACTCTTCCCTGGCCCCCTCTGTTGCCCACCACTCTCACCAGAGGGGCAGAATTTCAGAGCCGTCTTGCAATGAGGTAAAATTCCACCGAGCAGGAGAGAATTGGGCTCAAAACCCCAGGGAAGGGGGTTTGATGTGGACCTCACATTGTGTAGGTGTCTCACCAGCATCCCCACAGGTTCCTGCCAAAGGAGGTCTCTTCTCCATGCTTCTGTTGAACCCTGTGGCACCTGCAGGAAATCCATTTGGATAAAGCACAGATGAGCAGCAGAGCCCCATGTTCAGGGCAGGAGGATGTGTCCTTGCTGGACTCTCTGGAGTGGTAGTGAGCACCCTACATCCTCAAGGAAGCCAGGAGAAGATGTGAGCTCTCAATGCGGTTCCAGATCATGCCAATACAAAAGGACAAATTGAGAACAACGAGTGTCTGGATTAATATTTATATTCTGTCAAGGGAACAGAAATGCCTTTTGGCTGGAATTGGTGTATGGAAGATATTTCATTTAAAAAATTGAATCCTTTACTCAATCACTGCATTTCCCCTTTTCATCATCCTAGAGTTTTATTTATTGACGGGTTTATTTTTTTTAACAGGGTATGTTTTTTTAACAGAGTTTATATTTTTTTGACACTGGTATTTATTTCCCTTTTTTAATCTATTGGTCAGATGAGTAGCTCCCTGAGAAGAGTTGACCCTAGAGGCAACATCACCCCTTCCCAGGTTCTGGCAGGTCACTTGCAAGCATCAGGGAGAAAGCAGGAGCATGAGAAACACAAAGATGTGTCCCCTGCCTAAGAGGGGGAGAGGCACATGGAAATCCAAGCATCAAGAGAGCACCAAAACACAGGAGCTGACTGGGGGAATTTATTGCTTCTGTAGTATCTCATCTGTGCTACTGTACTTGTTTGGTTCTGATGCTGTAATTAAAACTGTGACTGCTGCTATCACAGCACAGAGCAGCATTTACACCAGTAATACTATTTTTGCACTGAAGGAGGACTAACATTCTCGATGTCAGGCACATCTGTCTCAACAGAACAGAGCCAGTGCTCTAGCTTTGGCTGCTGTAAGAGCAGGTAAACTATGGTGTCCCCACCACAAAGTACGGGAGAACCTGAACACGTGGGTGCATGGCAGCTCCTGGAGTTTCCCCAGCAGGGTCAGCTTTGTTAAAAAGAATCAAAAGGACCAAGGGCAGAAAATTAGTGCTGAAAGTTTAGTATTGATTTAGTGCCCACCCAGCACTGAGCCCCAAGGTCTTCTACTTGTTGGATGAAAGCTAGGAAGAGCTATGGCCACACTGCAGATGAGGGGCAGAGGACAACTTGAACCAGGATGTGCTGGGTGGTCTGGCTCCTGGCAGGCATCCAGCTCCTCTGGATTTGTGGTAGGTGCAGGCTTGGGGAGCAAATCGAGGCACTCAGGAGGGAGGGACTCTGACCATATGGGTCTCAGCAGTGCTCATCTCCACACCCTGTCCTGCATATGCACAGGTGTGCAAGAGCCAGCACTGTCCCTTGTGGTCATTGGCCTGTCCCATCCCTGTCCTGATGAAAGTTTCTTAGTGGTGCCTATTAAACCAAACCATGATGCTCAGCACCGACCTCAACTCTGACCTAAGAGGACCTACATCTGTCAAGGAGCAAGAAGTAATCCCATGAAATCCTCAGCTTCCTACTTAAGAGTAGAGGCTAGTTATCCTTTTGCCTTCTGCTTCAAGAGCTCACTAAGACAGGGATCGATGCACTAATTGCTTCTTTGGGGACTCAAGGAATGAATAGCTAAAGTAGCTCAGCTCTGAAGTCCTGTGCCTACTCAGTAGCAGCTCTTCCCTCCCTTTCCAAAGGCTGCAACATGGTCCCAATGGAGAATTGCATTCCTGCTCTTTGTGAGACTTCTCAATCCCTGTTTTGTGATCCACTGCCCAGAATAACTGTATGGCAGGATGGTTCCTCCCTCTCCCCATCCACCACTACTCCTACCGTTCCCAAAGCAGTAGGGAAAGGATCCTGGCCCCAGCTCATCACATCCCATAGAGTTACCCACATGGCAGTGGGACACAGTCTCTGCTGTGTAACCCCTTCATCCAGCAAGGCCCCCAGCAAGAGCCACTGTGGTTTGTCTTTCACAGCTCTGGGTACTTCCCATGGTAGGAAGCAGCCTGGTGGCTCCTGTCCTCTGACAGCTGCATTGTCTGGCCAGCCCGCAGGAGAAGGGATGGGTTTTATCTTAAATCTGTCACTGCTGTTGAAAAACTGTAATCAGACAGTTCAGTCACGCCACTAGAGAAGAGACAAATTCTCTGCTCACCTACTTCTACTTCTGTGGACTTCAGCGCAATTGTGCCAGGACAAAACCCGCCCCCTTTGCCCCGCTGCCGGTATCGCTCCCGGCTGCTGAGGGCACCCAGGACACGCGGTGTCCCCATGCCACCCTGTGCCCATAGGTGGGAGCGGTCCCCCGCGTGCCACTGAAACCTGGGCACTGAAATTCCTGCAGAAAGCATCTTAGAGGAAAATTGCGTCCAGAGCGTGAACCGGCGGCACGAGCCGATGCCCGTCCAGGTCTCCGAGTAATTCTGGACCGGTGTCAGGCACACTAGAGCGTGCCTGGGGGAGGAGGGAAAGCGGCCGACTGCCAAGGTCTCGATCCATGGCTCTCCGCCCTCTCCTCCTCCTCCTCCTCCTAATGCTGCTCCCGCGGCGTGCGGGACACGCTCCCTGCCGGGAGCGCCCGGCCCTGCAGCATCCCCGCTCCGCGGGCTCTGCGGGAGCGGCCCCGGGCGGGGCGCATCCATCTGTGCTCGGTACGGACAGACGGACGGGCCACGCCGTGCGCCGAGCGGGGCTGCTCGGCGTTTCGCAGCTGCGGAGCAAGGCTGCGTGCCGGGTTTGCGGGGGGAACTCCCGCTCGGTAGGCAGACGGCAGCAGAGGGTTTGTGGGTGGGAAGGTGTCTCCAAACACAGCCTCAGCCACCACCAGCTTAGTCTTGCAGTCGGGGTGTTTCTGCAATATGGAAAACTATCACCATGGTTCCCCCCTCTGCAAAAGAGCACTTGGCAGCCGAGGAGGCAGGTTGTGAGTGCAGTCACAACCGATGCTGCAAGAAGTGGCACTCATCCCACAGGAAGCCTCTCAAAATGCTGCTTCATGGATGCCGCACACCTCCATGGTACAGCCACCACTACAGGAGGGTTTGCAGATGAGGCCATGCCAGCCAGGCTCTCTAGCCAGGCATGGGGAAAGATGAGGATGGCCTTCTCCACTTGAAATCAAAGGCTTCATAAGCAGACAGGAGAACTAACAGCTCCCCTCGCCATGCCTGAGCAAGGTGGCTGGAGCTGGCATTAGGTGGGAAACATCCCTGGACCTTCAGAGCATCTTGGTTCTTGTGAAGGAGGAATCATCCTACTTACCTGACTGTGGGCCACAGGGTCTCGCCACCACAGGACATGTGGAGGCCAAGCCTGCTCGCAGAGGGAGCCAAGAGATTCCTTGGGTAATGTTGGACAAAGTCAAAACCAGCAGCTCAGCTGCAGTGCCTGGGAGCAAGGGATGGCATAAAGGCCTGACCAGGGCTGGTTTTCTTAGGGCAGTACCAGCAACTACACCACAGCAAAACCAGCACCTTGTTTGAAATACAAAAACCACACCAGCCTTGCCAGGCAGGGCTGGCTGGCTGAACACGGAGCTGCACAGGAAACAGGCCCCACATTTGTGTCTGCAAGGAAGCTCATCTCCCTTATCAGTGCCAGAATTGACCCAGCCTTGCCTGGTTCTTGAGAACTATCAGCCCCACTGAGGGTCTGCCTGGGGCAGGTCCTTGCAGAGATAACCCAGCTCTGTGTCAGCAAGTGTCTCTGGAGCCATGCCCTCAAGCACCATGACACACCCCACTTCTTGTGGGGAGCCCTTGGACCAGCAGAGACAGCCAGCATTAGGGAGATGGGAAGGAGGATGACACAGCAGCGGGGCTGGCCAAGCCTTGCTGTGAGCTGCTTCAATAGAAAAGCAATCACTCACGCTCCACCTAAAGGCCTGTGATTTAATCCTGGGGGACCAACAAGGGGAGATCCAAGATAAACAACATCTGTGCATTCACAAATAGGAAATGGAGTTGCTTTCATGTCCTGAGCCTGTTGATTAACTGGGTTATTGTTTGGCTTGGCACTAGAAGCTCGGTGACTTGGAAAGAAGGTAACTAAAAGGGATCATTTTGTTACACTCCCTGAATTCGAGAATCTTTAAATAGTGTGCGGGTTTGCATTTTGCCTGCAGAAGACTGATGGGAAAAGGTAGCAGAAGAGTGCAGATGGCTATCAGAAAGGAACCTGTGTTTAGTCTGCTTGTGCCAGATGGGAATGGAAAGTTCGCTCCCTTGCCAAGTGTTTAAAAGAGGAAATAGGATGTGATATTCTGCCTCCCACTCCTTTCTCTCCCCTGAAACCAACCCACTGCTCTACTTCCATTTGTTGTAAAAAGGTAAAAAAAAATGTAGCTTGGCCCATGTAAAGCCTTGGAGACAGTTGGAGACACACCTTGTTCCTTTTTAATGTGTTTATTATGTGGAGACAGATGGAACAGAGTGTTTTTATATGCAGCTGGGCCCAGCACTGCGCAGTATCTGTCTTTCAGTCGCTCATATTCTTCCGGGTCACAGAAACAAGACTGCAAAGTCCTCAAATCATCCTCTGCTGTCCTCCACACAACTCAAGATTCAGACACCTTGGGTGACAAACCTACCCACATGATGGACCAAAGCTTCTTGCCTGAAACTCCCACGATTTCCACAGGTTAATAAATCCAGGTTTGCTCTGAACTGTGGCTGCCTGGGGAACCTGTGGAGGTGGGGGAGACTGAGATCCTGAGGCTGGTTTAAGGCATTGCTTTTAGGGTGTCCCTGGGATTGACCCAACACTGCCCTGTTGGAATGAGTGCTGTAGCAGCTTTGGTGATGTGGTGCATCAGTAAACTCTTGGGTTAATTGCAGAAATATCTCATGGATGTGAAGGATGTGGATAACAGAGCCACAAAGGAGCTCTGGGCAGAAAAGACAGGTCCAGTGCCTCCTGTCCAGCCCCTACTTGGAGCCAAGCTGATCTGCAAAGTTGAGTAGGTAGCAGAGGGCTGGTCCAGGTGAGCTGTAGGTGTTTCCCAGACCAGAGATCCCACCACCTCCCCAGGTACCAGGTCCAGGGCCTCCCTATCCCCGTGGTGAATATTCTTCTTTCTCTCTAACCAGAACTTCCCTCTGGAATTTGTGCATGTTGCCTCTTGCTGTGTGCCTCCAAGAAGGGTCTGGCCCCACCTTCTCACCAACCGCCCACAGGAGGTGGATGACAGTAGCCAGATCCCTGCCCTTCTTCCTCTCCAGATGGCATAAGCCCACCTCCAAGTAACTTAAAACAATGTCCTCATAGCAATAATACCCATCCAGCTGGTCTCAAGCACAGGCACTTTGGCATTGTCCTACAGCTATAACTTCTGAAAGATGGCTTTGATCCCTTACTTCCCCAGACAATTAAAGAACATTTGTATGAACCTTTTCACAGAGGTAAATGGCTCCTTGTGCTCCAGCCCTGATCCATGTATACCCAGAAACCAAACCATGACTGAGCAGAGCAGCCCCGTGTTTAACCCTTGAGCCATCAGGAGAAAAGAAGGTAAAGAAGCTTTTACCACATCTTCCCATACAGTCTCCAGGCCACCCCATAAACACGCCTGCCTTGTTCACAAAGCCATGGGGTGCTGGGCCTGGGCACAGTCCCCACTGCTGCAGAAATCCTCAAGGATTGTGCCAGGAGGGAACAGAGCCCAGCACCCACCCAGCTGGAGATGCTGCAGCTGCTGGGCACTGACTGCATGGCCATCTCTAGCCTGAAAGGACACAGCTCCTCAGAGTGGGGAAGGGCACCCTGCTACAGGGTGGAGGGCTGAACATGGTGGCTGGTGGCAGGAGGGCAGGCAGGGAGCTTGGGCAGCCTGGTCCCCTGCCTGTCCCTGCCCTGCACAGGAAGCCACCAGGCAGATACTTGACTCCAAGGAACTGGGGATTTAAGGAGCAGTTTCAGGAATGCTCTCAGCTTTGCTGTCTCTGGCACTAATTACTGAATGTTTCCGAAGCTGCTGTCAGTGTGGGACAAAGCCCTTTGTTACATGACTGCTGCTGTGGGCAGCAGGGAGATACTGCGAGGATGTCTGCTCATGTTATTCCTACCTGTACCTGTACCTTTTTCCCACAGGGAAAGAAAGGATAAGGCTTTCCTCTCACTGTGGTGAGAGAGGTGCTGTCACTTGCCTTGCCAGGCAATGGAGTGTCCTGCCTCTGCTCGGGGAGGGTGTGAGGCTCTCTGGTGTGGGGAGCAAGGAAATGGGGCAGAAATAGCTCTGCCTGGGAAAAGCATGAAGACCTGCCCCCAGCAGGCAGGAAATCCAGATGGAGACTGGTGAGACCAGTTTAGTAATGATCCCAGGAGAGAAAGGAAAGACAGAGATGGGGAGAGACAAATGCAAGACACTTGGGTGGTTGGGACCTGACTGGCAAATGATGAGAGCTGTGGAGTTAGGACGGGGCTGGGTACATGTGGGGACAGTTGTGGGAGGGAAGCTTGCATAGTGCTGGCCATTTTTGGAAAAGAGTTGCCATGGGGAATGGCCACCCAAAGGTCAGTCTTTCCCCCTGCCAGTGCTGGCCCCCAACAAAGGCACGGCGCATGGGGAGGCAGGAGACAGGCTGTACCCCCTCTCTGCCAAAGGGCCAGCTAGGTTCCCATCCCTTGTCCCTTTCCCTGCCTGTAAGAGGCAGGGAGAAGTGCTTAACTGCATCCAGGGTGGTGTGAAGCCCTGCTGTGTAAGAGCTGCTTTTTCCAAGTGGAACTCCCCAGATCACGGCCCCCTCAAAGCTGCTGGATGGTCACAACCTCCTGACAATGGGAGCCTGGCAGGGTCTTGCTCCCCAGCTGTACACCTTGATCTCAGGTACAGACAGGTAAAATCTTTTCCATTGCTCTGGGCTCCTGGAAGGTTAAGCTCCGGTTAAGGAGAGCTCACAAACAAAGAGTTTGACAGGTTGTATTACCAGTGCAGAGAGCAGTGGCCGCATCTGAGCACAAACGGGGCCCGAGCGCATCCCTGCTGCAGGGCTGCTGCCGGCTGCACTTAGGCAGGGAGGGATTTAGCCCTAAGAGTCTTAGTGACGCATCTTGGGAGACTTAGGCTGAGCCTGGCTTGCAGAGACGTGACCCGTGCTGCATTTCCCGTGGTCACCTGCCAGTCTGCATTATGTGAGCTGTCACCCACTCCCAGACACAACACGTGAGCGCGGTGGCACAGGGGCTTGAGAGACAAGCAGGAGGGAAATCAGCCCAAATCCTTACTCGGCCCAGCCTTGCCCCTGTACCAAGGCTGCTGAAACAGGACATGGGACTTCTCCCAAAGGACAAAACCCACTGCTTAAAGCTGGCAGGGAACAAGCAACCAGTTTGCTGTTGCTTGAACTGGAAGGAGGAGCTGCTCAGGGACCTCGTGTCTCTGGGTCATCAACAGGAAAGTCCTTCCCATTGCCTTGGGGGGTCAGCATTTAGAAGGGGGAAGAGCTGGGACTGTGGTTGCTGAATGCTGACTCCTGTTTCACTTGTACTTGCAAGAATTTCAGCATGAGTCACTGCAAACAAAGCAGCAAAGACCAAGGCACAATTTAATGACATTGTTGTTTATGATAATCCTATCCAAGGGTGTATTTTTATAGCCAGAGAAAATAGGAAAAGGAAAGTAAAGGTCTTATTCTGACTTGCAGAAAGGCAGTCTTATGGCCAGCACCAGCACTGGGAGAAAGGAGCAACCTACTGGTTTTCACTGTGAGGACTGGCTTGTACAGAGTCCACCCACTCCCAGAACTGACCTGACTTTGGTAATCACGTTCAGCTGAGATGAAAGTTGAAGCAAGGCCAGCTGTAATCCCCAAGAAACCAGGCCACTCTCAGGACTCAGGACAATCAGGTCCCATTAAAAAGCATCTGCCAGACTGATGTCCTGCGGGTTTCATTACCATGCTTAGCTAGAAGGTGTCAGTGAGGACTGATCTCCTGCGGCCTGGGGAAGGAGCTCAAAAGCTGCAGGTCAGTTTCAGGTGCAGCAATGTCTGTTTTCAAAATTTCTCATCTCCCAAAGGCGATGGGACGATGCCTTTGGCAGGTAGTGAACTCAGCTTCTTCCCTAAAAGACGTGGAAACTTAGGAAGAGAAACGTGACAGTCTTGGGAGTGACAGATGAAGTGCTCCAAGTACTCAGTACGTGACAGGGCACAGCTAATAAGCAGCACAGAGGACACCATGGAAATGCCTGCTGTCGTTTGCTTTTTTCCTCACCATCCGTTTATCTTTTGACTACTGCGAAGTCTCCGAGCCACAGTTAGGAGTGAACTTGTTGCAAGAGTTCCCAGATTTAATTGACTCCCTTGAAATGAAACCATTTATAACAACCTTTTGCAAGGACGAAACATGATGTACTCTGCTCTGGTACAGCCAGGAATATGCTGTCCTGGGGGCTGGGGAGCCCCACTGCAGCACACAGGGACAGCCACACAGGGACCAGCTCCCTGCTCCAGCAAATTGAACCCAATCCCACTGAAATCAGTAGGAATTTTAAAGATCCCTGAAGCAGGGTGCAGAACTCAGGTCTGGATGCAGGAAATAAAATTAGTAGAGAGCAACCAGAGCGGGCTGTTGGGAAGATTTTTTTGTTTTATTGCATGTATCTCATCTTCCAAAGGTAGTGAGATCCCTGACCCAGTCCCTCACTGGAGTGCATCTAATGGGATCTTGATTTGCCTTTTTTAATGAATGAGGAACACTATCTGCCCTGCCTCTTGGCAGGACAGACAAAAATGCTCACGTTACAGTGGTGGAAGCATAGAAGGGCAGATCCAGACCTTGGCTCATGTTCTGGACCTCTTGCTTGTCCCTGCTCCTGAACAACTAGACCTGGGTGGCAGCTGAGGACTTCTTCATGTATTTTTGGAAGAGAACTCTCCTAGCTGTCTAGAAATCATACACTTGCCTTTCTGCCTGTCTGGGGCAAGAGCACATGATGCCAAAGTCACGAGCTGACCCTGGGTGACACTTGGGCATCTCTGGCTAGTATAGGAATAGAGCTCAGGGGCATGGCAGGACCAGTCATTTACTCACTAAAAAAAGGTTGGTTTGGACTAAAGAAGAACGTTTGCAAATGTCACCCCAAGTCAGCAGATGGTCACACCAGTGACTTCAGACAGCAGGGTTAAATCCAAGGACAAAGAAGCCCTGTTTGGCTTCAGACTTCTTTAAGGGAAGTTCTTTCGCTTTGCTGAGCAAACCAAACTACCAGAAACGTTGGCTTCTGACTGATCTAAAATGAACCCGGTTGACCTTCTCTCTGATTTGATTAATAGGAGGAAGAATTTCATATTTGTACAGTTTTAATAACTAGCCATGAAGGAGAAGCCGTGAACTGTGGATGAGCCATGTCGGGAGCCTCCTGGAGAAGGGAAAATTGTCCCAGACTGACCTGCAGCAACTGCAGCACCATGAGCTCGGTGGAGCTCCTCAAGACTCACTGAGGTGCCACCTCCCAGGCCCTGAATGTTGGAGTTGGAAGACACCCCTCACGGCTTAGGGGTGCTGCCAAGAATGGCTGCATTATCACAAAAGTCCTCATTGCAGCAGGTTTTACAAGAAGAAAGAGCAGAGTCAGCATGGGGCACTTGAAGTGGGGATAGAAAGAAGAAAGACTCGCAGAATTCTTTTACAAATAGAGTTCTTTCAAAATATTGAAATGTATCTAAAATAAAAAAGGCCACAATGTAGAACTGGCCAAAACCAACATGACAGTAAAACAGGAACACATCTGCCTTGTTTTACAGCCTCCTGCCCTCCACACCCAGCAAATAAAGCCCAGCCTCGTGTCCAAAGAAGCCACGACCTGCAAGAGCGTTTGGCAGAAGCTGCGTTGCAGAGTAACTTTGTAGAGAAGCAGCTTGTTTCTTGTGGGGATGGGGAGGCAGGGATTTTATTAAGTAAAAACTGTCATGACTTTAATCCATGTGTGTCTAAACCCAAACCTGGCTTTGCCAAGGGCCAGAGGCCTCAGGAATTACTTGAACAGGAGCAGACGCTGCTGCTGGTTGTTGCTCTCCTCTGATGTACACTTGTTTTCTGCTCTAGCTGGACAGATGAGCCCGGCGGGCTGGGGTCTGACCTGCCGGGGTTTCTGCGGGGCAGCGGCGGCGCTGGCAGCGCGGGAAGCCTGTGCCGGCGGTGTTTGCCGACAGCAGAGGGGGGTGTTGGGCCGCTTTTCCTGCCTTTGCTTCTCATTTCCGTGCCGAGCCAGCCGGCCGAGCGGCAGCCCCGCTCCTCCCCGGGCTCCGCGGCACCGCCGGACTCAGGGCCCGGCGAGGGAGCGGAGCCACCCGCGGGCCCCTCAGGCCGTCCCGGAGGGCACCCGCTGGGCGGGTCGGCTCCCATCGTGTGCCGGAGGGGTGCGCGGTGAAACGGAGAGATGGAGGCTCTGCAAGGGCTTCTTGCCCCCTCCTCATCTCCAGGTCTCGAGTGGGAGAGGGGAGTTTTGTCCTGACAGCTCCTGCGGCCCTTCGGCTGCTCCCGCGCCCTGTCAGAGCAAAGCCCCTCTGTGGGCAGCGCTCGGGAGCACAACTCACGGCTGGAAAGTGGTCCCTGGTGGGCAGGGTGAAGGGTGGAAATTCATTCCCACCGGAGAACTGGAAGTGCTCAGCTCTGTGGGGCCTTGGATTGCAGCCTCTGACAGTCACAGGCCTGAGGTAAATTCATAGAACCGTAGAATGGTTTGGGTTGGAGGGAGCCTTAAAGGCTATCTAGTTCCAAACTGGTAAAGAGGGCAGGGACACCTTCCACTAGACCAGGTTGCTGAAAGCCCCATCCAACCTGGCCGTGAACACTTCCAGGAAACAGGCATCCACAGCTTCTCTGGCAACCTGTGCCAGTGCCTCACCACCTTTAGTGTAAAGAACTCCTTCCTAATATCTAATCTGAATCTCCCCTCTTTTAGTCTACGACCATTCCCTTTTCTCCTATCCCAATATGCCCATTTAAAAAAGTCACTCTTCTTTTTAATAAGCCCCCTTGAAATACTGGAATGTGCTCTTTGGAGCCTTCTCCAGGCTGAACAGCCCCAGATCTCTCAGCCTGTCTTCTTAGGAGAGGTGCTCCAGCCCTCTGAGCTTCTTTCTGGCCTTCTGCTGGACCAACTCTAAGAGGTCCGTGTCTCTCTTCTGCTGGACCCCAGAGCCGGGCACAGCACTCCAGGTGGGGTCTCACAAGGGCAGAGCAGAGCAGCGGGATCCCCTCCCTCGACCTATTGACAGTGCTGCTTGTGATGTGTCCATGAGAACCCCTAAGTCCTCATCAGGGCTGCTCTCAAGGATTTCTTCTCCCCGTCTGTATTCATGGCCAGGATTGCCCCAACCCAGGTGTTGCAGGTGGCCTCACTCCTTGCAGGTCCTGGAGTAGGACAAAGGGACAAAGCCCCTCTCTGTGCAGTGCTGCAGTGCTGTGTCACCTGCCCAGTGCTGGCCAGTTGTGTAGCTGGTCCCCCTGAAACAGTGGATTTAATGGTGAAAGAAGGCCCTGCAGGGGAAGAGTACACCTTTTATAAATTGGTTTGGCTCCTGGGGATGAAAGGTATTCTATGATGTTAAATATTAAAGCTACCCTCGATTATTCATTAAGCATCAATTATCATCATCACATTTACTGTCAGATGTTTCAACGTTGCTATTCTGCTCTAGGAGGGAACATATTTTTAGGCTGGTTTCCGAAGGAAGGATGTTCTTGGGGTCAGTTGTGCAGTGTGCTTGTCTGTCTGTCCTCACTGATTCGGTGAGGACATTTCAGCCAAAGTTTTTGGCAGGCTGGGAGTCTCCAAACACTGTGTTGCCAACTGTCTCCAATTAGCCAAGAGGATGGTGGGGAGCCCCCCAGACCCGGCTAGTGGTGTGTGTGCAGGAAGAGCAAGCACCTGATGGGTGGAAGAGAAGCTCCAGGCAGGGCAGCTTTGCCACCAGCACTGGGGAGCTCAGCCATGGGACACAACACCATGGGAGACTCGACTTCTCTGACTCTGCTGCCTGCTGAATAATTTACACAAATACCTGCCAGGTATGAATCGGCTCCTTACTCCACATTCTTTCTTCTACTTCTGCCTCCCCTTGTTTGTGCCTTCATAGCATTACAAAGTTGGAACAAGCTTTGGTTTAACAATAAAGGCAGCCTCATCTGCAAAACGGGATGTTCCAAAATAAGATCTAATTTTCCTCTGTGAGAACCTAAGGCAAAAGTAAATTGATATCCACTCTAAAGGCAAACACAAACAAGGACTTATTATTTATCATTAAAACATCTTAAAAAGGCTCTAGAGCCCTAAAAGCAAAAGTTTGATGCTGTATAAAAGAATTATGTTTCCGAGATGTATCAGTTCAATAATTAAAACAGCATCTATGAAATATAAATGTAAGATATTAATAAATTAAATTAAATTAAAGCCACTGAAAGCCAATTATCTTGTAAAAGATCTCTGATAGCTAAACTAATGAGATGTAGAAAGATTAATTTAGATCCCCATTTTGGGAGGTGATTATAAATTGCTATAATGCCACATCCAGTTACTAGGTTGTTATTGAAACCTGTAAAATACATTTGGAAAGGTTTTTAAATATTCAGGATGAAGCAGAAATTAGAAAGGAGTTAGAAATAATTAAAAATTAGCTGTCTTGTCACATTGGATGTCACATTGGAGCTTTAATCCTATTACCTCTTCTAGTTTACAAAGCTTCAGATGTCTCTCAAAGCATTGATCTGTGGGGACAGTGGGGTTTATGAGCAGGGATTTATGTGGTTTAATAACTGCTGAACTTCAAACATTTCTCTGGTTTTGCTTATTTGAGGGATTGTTTCTACACAGGATTATCGCCCTTGCTGCCAGCACTACCTGATGGGTTTCTTTGGCCATAGGGCAGCTCAGGCCATCGCCCCCTTTTGGGGCCATTGAATCACCAAAGACCCTCTGCTTTCCTTGCAGCTCCTGGTGAAAATGCTCAAGAGCATCAGTGATGGTCTTTTTGGTCAGGGTGAGGCACAAGGCCTTTTACTCCTCTATTTCTGTGGCTGTTGTAGCAGAGCACAAGGCTCTTGGGGGGCACAGTTGGGTGAGGGTGGTGCCGTGCATGCCCATAGCCCATGATTGGTGGTGTTGCCACTGCCAGAGGTTGGCCACGAAGTTGGTCACCCTTGTTTTGCTTGGGATTTGACATGTGGGGACCTCTTGAAGAGCTTTGTAGCTGCTGCAGCAAACAGCCTAAGGACTCAGGGACCTCACCCATCAGCGCTTGGTTTTGCTTTCCCGGTCCAAAGAGTGCTGAAAGGTCTCCAGCAGCATGGCTTGGCTGGATTTTTGCAGTGCAGCAGGAGCACAGCAATCTGTCCCTGAGCCAGCAGGAAAATCACAGGTAGGGGAGGGCAGAGGGGCCTTGAAACCTGGCACAGGGTGATAGCGGCAGCCCCGGCGCTGTGAGCTACTCCCCCGTGGGCAGCTGCTGCATCAAGGGAACGCGGCCTTGGGGCTGGGAAGCTCCACGCACGGGCAGCAGGGAGGGCGAGGTCTGCTCTGCAAGGTGTGCACAGCTCTGCCCTGAGGGTCAGTGCCGACATCACCAGATCTGGGGCAGAGGAGCAGGGCAAGGGGAGCCTTAGGGGCGGCACACAGGCGGCCCCCGGTGGACTCCAGCAGAGGAGGAGGAGGAGGCAGAATCCCACCATCACCAGCACCCTGGAGAGGCAGATAGAGGAGTTCCATCATCAGCATCGTGCTCCTTGGAGGTGGAGGACTCGTGCCAGAACGCCTGCAGCCATCCTCGGGCAGCAGAGGGGTGAGCATAAACCGGGGAAAGGCATAGCAGACAAGGGAGGGGGTGGGTTTGATACTGATAAGGGATTAGTTTTCCCTTTTATCTCCTTTCTCTCTAATAGTCTAGATAATATCATCCAGCACTGTAAGTGGATTGATTAGCACTTTTTCTTTGATCAGGCTGTTAGAACTCTGAAGCAGTCAAACAGCAGATTCTCCTGTATAAGGTGTGTTTCTCAAGCCCCCATAAAGGAATGACCTGTGGTGCATAGAACCAGCGGAGAAGGCAGCAGCCCTCTGGGGATTCCTTATGGCATTTTTGTGAGTAGCCCTTCTGGGAGAGCCTTTTTTTGGGTGCTGTCCTGTGGCAGTCAGGGACAACCAGCAACAAGGCTACTCTGTGTTCACATAGCCTCAAGTGTCTCGTTGAAAGCATAGCATCCAGTTTTGGGGGCAACACAGACTTGTTGAAAATATTGAAGTGGGAAATCCAGCAGGTTTGAAAGCCTTCTTCCTCCTGCCTATGGAGGAGAAATGCTCAAGGGATGCCTCTAACTATCCTTGGACAGAGGAATGAAAGCTCTCTGCCTTGTCTGTGAGAAGAGATAAATTAGAAGTGCCTGCTTAGGGGATTTCTTCCTTGAGAAAAGCTGGAGGGAAGAAGGACACTAGCAAAACAACAGTGGAGCAAGCCCAGGTTTGGGTAAGGCTCTGCCATCTTCTCTCAGCCTGCTTGAGCTGTAGTTTGTAAACATACCAGTACTTCTCTAAAGTATTTTTAGAGAAGACAAAAACATGTCAGAGCTGGAAAATTGGGTTATTCAGTGGGGACCAAACCCCTGGGGTCCAAACTCTTGCAGAAGTATCCAGCAGGCTGACCTAGAGTTTGCCAAATTAAAAGAGATGACCAAGTCTAAACTCTTCTCCCGAAAATCCTTAAAGTGTGCAGCAGCGTGGGCTGTGTGGTTAGTTGCCAAAAGCTTAGCTGAAGAAAAACAGGAAGCCCAGGTAGAAATTCAGAACCTAAGGGAGGAAAACAAGAAACTGAAAGAAGAAATAAAGGCTCAGCAGCTTAAACTAGAAGAGGGTATAACTCAAGATGGATCTGTGACTGTGGAACAAGTGCAAAGTGTTCTCCAGTATCAAGAGGTGTGTGAACAAAAAAAGGCCATTTTGAATGAAAATCAGGAACTGAAGGAAAAAGTGGCCATCAGTACAAAAGCTGTAGAGGAGGCACAAGGAACAATCCAGTTACTGGTGCAAAAAATACTGATCCTAAAAGAGAGGGGCACAGACCACCGGGCCTGCGAGGTCAAGATGGAAAAGTTAAAAGCTGCGTTAGAGGCGAAGCACGGGGCTGGCACCGCCCCTACAGAAACACCCCACCCAAGAGATGGTGAGCACTGTGACGAACACAAAGGGGTTAATCCAGATGGCAGCCCCTCCACAGAGGAGTGTAAGCCTGAAAGCCCACTGCCACTAGAGTTTGAGGGGCCAGAAAGATTTAAAGCAAATGCTGTTTCAGTTACCCGCGCTCCAGTGCTTGGGAAAAGGGAGAGGGGAGAAGCAGAGCAGGGAAACCAGAGAAGTGTGCAGCCACAGGCAGAACGAGTTACCACAGGGGGAACAACCACCACTGACCCAGCTCCTCACCAGTTCAAACCCAGGAACACACAGGGAAGGAGAGAGCAGCTGGCAGGGAGTGTCTGGGCAAGGGAGGACAGAGGGGGACCCGGGAGAGGAAGGAGCAGCAGAGGAAGGGAAAACTCCAGGGATACGCGGGACCCAGAGGTGCTGCAGACCACTGCCTCTGCTGGTGTGACCCCCCAGAGCCCCTTGGCGGGAAAAGGGAGGAAAGGAAGGTGGCAGGGCAAGAGGCAGTGGTACGGTGCAGCCCCCCGATTTGTGATGCAAAATACCATGGCCAGGAGGGAGCTAGGCACGATGCGAGTGGACATATGGAGGGAGCTTCGGAAGCAGGGGGAGGACATGGCTCGCTGGGATAACGCCCCCACCAGGGTTTTGTTGGATCGCCTGTTGGAGATCAGCAGGAGAAGAGAGGGAAGCGAGCCCGGGGCTCCTGCCCTCCCTGTCACAGCCTAGGAGAGACAGACCCCTCTTCCCCGGGCTCGTGGTCCGACCAAAACCGGATCACTGGGGAAGGCTCCCACGCTGGGAGCACTGGGAGATGGGAAGCAGAGCCCTCGGGGCATCATCCACGTCACATATAAACCTGGGGCACCAGGCTGTGTCTGGGGCAAATTGGGAAGGTTCTTCTGGTGAGAGAAATGCAGGAGGAGTGATGTGTTAAGAGGTTTGAGGTTGCTTGTTTCTTCAGCAGAAACACAGAGGGAAAAGTTGACTTTTTCAGCAGAAACAAGTCAGGGCTGCAGTAAAGCAAAGGCTGCTTGAGCTCTGCCACAGCCACCCTGGCACCCACTCTGCTGCACTGAGCCCGGGCAGGGAGACCAAATGCTGCTCAGGCCATGTTAGCAGAAGTTGTTTTGGGGGGAAAAAAAGTCTTTTAGGACTGATAAAACACCGGAGCTGTGATCCCAGCTGGGCTGCAGCGTTTGTGAGCAGTGATGTGCAGCAGTGGGACTGGGAATGAGCTCTAGGTATGAAGGGTTGTGCAAATAAGGTTACAGAAGTCCCAAGCATGTTTTAAACCCTGAGGGTAAAGCAGGGAGGAAAGAATAACATCTTCTTTTGGGGTCTTCTGTAGGCAATCCAAAAGGGTTTGGACTTACAAACAGAAAAAAAACCAACCCACCATTTAAAAAAAAATAATACCTGCCTGTTACCAGCAGCAAAGCAGAGAAATCAAGAGATATAAGCAGAGCAAATTCAAGTGGTACCAACACAATGAAGCAGCTCGTGTTTAGCATTAGTATTGTTAAGTTCAGTTGTGTGTTCTCACATCAAGTGTCTGGAAGTATGTGCAGCAAAGAAATTTAGGAGTGGTATCCACAAAAAAAGGAAAAAAGGATTGAAACAGAGGAATGTGAACTAATTGCTACCAATGCTTAAAAAGTTACCAGCTGGAAAAGTGGCAGATCAGGAACGTATCTATAAAGGTTTGAGAGGATGGTTATTAATGATAAATACTCTAATTGACTTGGGCCAGAATTCACTCTGAAAGCAAAAAGTTAAGTCTGTGATGCATGTTTAGAGTTGATGTGCTAACAGCAGCATTTTTTCTTAGAGTGGAGAAAAAAGTTTAAAAAAAAAGAATTAAAAGATGTATAATGGAAAAATATACACATTAATGTAATATTTTTGAATTAAAATATAAAGTTCTTCTGTTACAGAGATAAGATGGAACCAGCTGAAACAATTATGATTGAGGATTGGTGAGCAACTGTTTAAGAACATAAGCTAATAAGCTGTATAAAAAATATGTGAAGATGCAGTTTATTAGATCCTTAATATAATCAAAATTCTATGGGTGTAAATGTTTTCTACTTTGGTTAACTGAGATAACTATTCATAACAATCTTTGCTGTTTTGTCTTCCATAGGTAGCACAGAAGAATAACAATTCCAGATTATGGGTATTATTAACTGTATGATGCTTAGTGCTTTCTTTCTTGCTTTTATTTTGTTTTATTAGCATACATGCATAGATGTGTGGAAAAATATCATCTCCTTTTTTAGAACAGTTGCTGTTACTGAAGTTCAAATAAGAGAAAAGAGCCAACACACTGTGGTGACAAGGAAAAAGTGGATCCATTTTAAAGGGGTCACCATCTCCAAATAAGAGAAATCTAGTTTCCCTTAATGAGTATGGACAAAGCTGCTGTTATTGAGAGTGATCTTGACAGATAGAGCACCTGTAAATGTAATACAGGAGACACATAGTACTTTGAAATGAGAAGCAAAGATGAACAAGTGAAGCGTAGAAATTTCTAGTAGGGTGAGTTATTTTTAAAAATATATACACTTAGTGTAGCTTTGCAGTCTTGAGTTTCATTTAGAGTGCCTGTGTATAAATTGATGGTGCTGGGATAGGTGGAGAACTAAAGGTCCCCAGTGATGGGGATATCAAATCACTGCATACATGGATGATACATGCGGTGGGCCAATAAAAAATTTGATTTGGTTATGGAGGAGACGAGGAGGTGACTTTGGACATTAACAGCAGGAGGTTTTCTGAGAGGAGAGCTGCCCAGTGGCCATGTTGAGCAGCCCAGCAAGGTGGAGTGCTCCCAGCTGCCTCTCTGGAGGGACACCAGCAAGTAGGAAGCACTCACATGTGCAAATTGCTTACAAAAAGATAATGAGTTTAGAACTGGGTCTAGCCAGAGGTGAATATAAAATATATCCTTTGGTTTCCAGTGGGAATGTAATTACTTGTATGGGATCCAGCTGTGTTTGTGTGTATCTCCAGAATCCAGAAATCACCTCTGCATGTTCAAGCTGTCTGATTATATGTGGGTGTTTAATGTAACTTTAATTAAAATGTATGCTTTTAATGACACAATGCTTTTAGAAGTGACACTAAAATTGCTAGAAACTTTTTAACTGTGTACTGAACAAAGAAACTTTTGAACTGTGTACATTTGGTCTAGATTTTAATCAGTTGTTGAGATAACAGCATTACCTGTAATTTTTGTAGTCTCACAGGCACCAAAGCAAGGTTTGCAGTATGTCACAAAAATGACCACGTTGCTCTTACTGCAACACAGTAAAAGATGCTGGCCATCATACTTGGCATAAATCCTTCCTTGTTGGCAGTCCCATCACCTACTGAGATTTTTAACTAGGCTGTCAAGTCTAGAAGTGTAATCCTGGGAATTGCAACAATTCAGTTAATTGTGCAAACTATTAAACTGGCTGTAAAATAAAATATTATGTAAACCAAGTAGCAGCCAGGCACCAAAGTCAAGATCTACAGGCCACCCTCAGACCCACATGAGGCAAGACCAGATAGGAGAGAGCAAATGCCTCCAAGAAGAGCAACTGCTCAGTCCTGGTGAGGAGCCTTGAGCCACAGGAGGGTTGGCAATGTCCTCGCTGGACTTGTGTGTGACAGCTCATGCCCATGGGCTGGCAGAGGGGTCTGTTTGCCTATGGCCCATGAAATATGGCCTGACCACTGCCAGAAACAGGCCACAGGCCATTTATTAATGCTGCAAAACCTGAGGGAGAGGTTTGTGAACCTTGCTTTGGTTGGGACATGCAGGGACCCAGCAGCCCTGGTGCTGTGACCTACTCCCCCACGGGCAGCTGCTGCATCAACACAGGGATGTGACCTTGGGGCTGGGAAACATCACTCACAACAGCAAGGAGGGCCAGGAGCAGCTCTGCAAGGTGTGCACAGCTCTGCCTGGGTCAGTGCAATGGACCCAGCCCTGAGGACCAAGGAGCACTGCGAGGGGAGCCTTAAACATGGGACAGAAGCAGCCCCAGGTGGACTCCAGCAGAGGAGGGGGCAGAATCACCACCATGATCCTCTCACCATTGTCGCCTTTGCTGGAGCAAAGGACATGTTGGGCCCATGACACCTGCAGCCCTTTCCCTTCTCCTGGACAACAGACAGCACCTCTGAATCTGGTGTCCTGAGAGTGGAGGGGTGAGCAAAGCCCAGGGAAAGCTGCAGCAGTTAAAATGCTCTTACATGTTAGTTTTGACCCTTTCTCTCTAATATTCTAGGTAATATTGTTTATCATTTTTAGCATCATTGTAATTGATGAGTAATCTCTGAGCACACTGGTAAAACTTTTAAGTAGACTAACAATAAATTAAATGTCTTCTCATACTAGCTTTGTTTCTCTAGCCAATATAAATGGCAAAAGTAGTGGTAAAACAGCATTGGCTTCCATGAGGGAAGTATTTTCTAAGCTGAAATAATGCTGGAGAGAAAGGTGAGCATCCAAAGGTAAGGTCAGAGAACTGGGTCTGATTGAGTGTCAGTCTTCATTGTCTTTCCAGGCTACATCACCAAGCCCAGACCTCCTGGGCCCTTCCCTTCCCTTCCTAGGCTGCCACTTGCTCAACAAATGATTAAATGGTCTCTCTGCTCACAGTGCAGGTAATTCAGTGAAATGCCTGATTTCCAAAGCACAGCCTCGCAGGTACTGAAGACCAGCGCATGAGCCCCATCCCTGACACCAGCAGCCTGTGTACAGAGCATCATTTCTCAGGTGTTTTAGGATGTGTACAGTGTTGTTCAAACACAGAGCAAGCTGTGTGTACTCCAGGGAATAACTGGAGTACACATCTGGGTCAGGTCAGTAGAGCAGTCATTGATTTACAAAAGCTATGGGAGAGAAACAGGTCCTGCTGCTGTGAGCACTGTTTGCAGAGTGGATAGAAGGTTTACATTCCCTTAGAGGTGCTGTGCTAAAGACAAATAGTCTTTACTATTTACTCTGAATTGTACACATCTGTTACATACACAGACTTAAATGACTGCAAGACCAGTCATGGCCAGTCTGGATTCTTGCTTCAGCACAGGAACTGGTTTATCACAGAGGTTAAACAGTGATTTCTATTTCAGGAGACAGGGTGAAGGTTCAGTTGGGGAGCTACTTACACCCTAGCATCCCTACTTCCACAGTCCTCCAGAAGTTGTTCATGGCAATCAGCAGTGCAGGGACACTGCCCATTAAGTGGAACTGCTGGCAGCTGTGATGGGGGGTTTTTCCCTTGGGAAGATGGGTGATGCAAACTTCACGCTGTGAGACACAGGTGAGATACACTGCTGCACCATGTATCTGACACTTGCCTGCATAAATACTTTTACACAAAATTCCTGACTCCCCACTGTGAGCCAGCTTAGTCCCTGCTGTGGCCACCAGCCCTTGGGAGAGTGACCCTGGAGCATTGTGTGGTGCAGCCACCCCCTGCCAGCCATGCCCAGAGACTGGTCCTGTTTGTCAGGCTGCTAATTAGACTCTTGCCTGCCAAGAAGGGGATTTGAAAGGATTTGCTTTATCTTGGTGCTGACTTTTACACATCTTCTCATTCAGGGTCCACCACACGATTTTCCTGAGCTCCACATCAGTGCAGTTTCATCACAAGTTAATGTCCCAGGGGTGATGAAGAGGTGACCCACCAGCCAAGGCTATGTCCACTCCTTATGGAGACAATACACTTTGGGGGAAGGGGAGGGAGGAGATTTTAATAAAAAAAATTACAAAAACACAAAGAAATTTCTTCTTACTGGAGCATGTCGAAGCACTCCTGTACCAGGATGAGGCTCCAAAACTGTCAAGGTCAGTATTTACAAAAGCAGCTTGTCTGAGAACAGCAAAACCTGATTTTCAAAGCAAGCAGGCACCTATACCTCTCCCTTGTCTCTGTGTTTGCTGCACCCCTGCAAACCTGTCCCTAGATTCCCTAAGCCAAGCACTGGAACAGCAACACCTGCTTTGTGTGGCTGTGTGAGCACCGAGCCCAGGGAGCCTGGCACAGCCACATGTGTGTTCAGGAACCACAGTGAGCCCCCATCCTCTTCAAGGCTGCACATACACCTCTCCCCTTTCTCCAGGGCACTTTGCATCCCTCCAGCAATGATCTCCTACTAACACTGCAAAGCCTTAATCTCTTCTTAAGGGGACTTTAAAACTCCCCCTAATTACAGCAGTCATCAATTTCTTTAATCAACCAAATTCCCCTGTGTGCTGGTTTGCCTTCCTGGCCTTCCTAGGCTTTCTGGCACATCTTAAAAGCAGCCCTGCACACCTGACCCTTAAAACATTAACGCTTTTCCTGTCTTCTTGCTCATTATCTTGGGTGGCCTTTGACTAAATAACGTGAAGTCATATTCCCCAAATTTCAAATCAACGTCAAAGCATCTGTTAAAAGAATGGTACAATGACAGCATTTTCTGTTAGGTCTGAAATGTAAACCATTTCAGTACCTTCTGCCTAGTAACAGTGAGACACAATATTGTCCCTTAGGTGTGACATATAAATCATTTCAGTACCTTATACCTAATTACACTGAACTGGTGAAAGTGTGTCTAGAAGTAGACAAGGGGAAAAAAGACTATTTACATGCAACTGTGTTTTTTCCCTTTCTTCTTTTCTTTGGCAAAAATGATAGAGGAAAATATTTTGCATAAGCCTCAGCCTTTTCCTTTGTCATGTTGTTCTTTTCCTTTTGATGTCTGAATAAAAAGGGAGTAAGGAAAGTTTATGTTCATAGAAATAAATGCTGCACGATTCACAGAACAGCTTCTCTGTCAGTTGTTCCCCAGCATCTCCCAAGCCTATTAAAGCACTTGGAAATATTAAAGGGAAAAACATTGTAGAAATGCTTTTCTTTAATAAAAATCAGTTTAGCCATGCAAACAAGTGTAATGTGTCCAAGGGCAGGCTGCCTCAATACAGGCAGGCCCCAAACTGGCCTGTTTTGTTTGTCACATCACAGAGTTATTCCAAAATATTCCCCACTTCATCTCAGCTATTTCAGATGTCTCAAATCTCTCTCATAGAAAAGCAACTTTGTCCTTCTAGGACATATGTTTGCATTTTTACAGGTAAAATATCAACTGGTTATTGTGCTCTCACATTTCCAGTCTTCAGATAGATGCATTCCTAGAACAAGGAGGAATGCAGGGAGGATAGAAGTTAGCATAACATAGGACAAAGGCAAACTAGGATAGAAGTTAGCATAATATAGGACAAAAGCAAAATAAGAACTGGTACACATCTGGAAAAAACTTCAGATAAGGCTCCTACCACTTCCCAGTCCCTACAGAAGTAAGCAGTGGCATAACTAACTCCCCAGCCACAGGTAATTCCTGGCAGGAGCATTGTGATTATTAAGAATCTTAGCAACGAGAGTCTCAACAGTGGTTCCACTTGCTAGGTCACCATTCAGCATATCCTGTAAACTCATCAGTCTGGCTGAAAAAGAGTAACAGCAACAAAAGCAGGGAAACTTGAGGCACTTCTTGTTGCACTCTTTTGTTCTTCCTTCCCCCCCCTCCATTATCTGATTTTCCTCTTTTTCTCACCCTATTTTAGGCTATTTTTTGTGACTCCTTCAATGTCCTTCAATTCTGGTAGAAAAGTCTACTTTTAGTCCACACCACAGATGTTTCAAAGGCAGTAACTGACTCAAGTTAGTCTTGTGATGGAAACCATGCTCTAGCTTTACGTTGCCATGGCTTCTTTAGTTGACAAAATAATACTTTTGACAGACAACTTCTCCGTCTTTCACAGCCCTCTTATTTCACACAGGGTGGTGGTAACTTGAAAGGCAAAATCTGAGATGACCTTGTAGGAAAAAAGGGGTATAGGGGAAAGCTGGTGGCAGCAGTGGACATGGGCCCGAGGTCTCTTCATTGCCAGGGCTGTACCCCTGCTGTCCTTCTGACTCCACTTGATGCAAGTAGGATTTTTCAGCAACAAAATGTAGCCCAGTGCTGGTAACTGCTGATTCACTCAGACAATCGGTGAGGGTGTCCTGGATTCAATGAAGCTTGACCAATATGTTTTCCTGTGCTCCTCAGCAGAGTTTCTGATGGGTGACACACAGAGCATCTCACTCTCCCCACAGTGCAACACTTATGGCCTGCAAAGATCAGAGAATATCCTGAGCTGGAAGGGCCCCACAGGGATCATCAAGCTCCATTCCTGGCCCTGCACAGGACTCCCCAAGAATCATGTGCCTGAGAGTGTTTAAATGTTTCTTGAACTCTGGCAGGCTTGATGCTGGATGTCAGAACCTACCCACACATTTTGGGGCAAGGACTTCAATTCAGTGCTTCTGAATCTACAGTGAGTGGTTTGGCCACCAGCTATTAATTTCTGCTTGTTCCTCCTCTCCTCCTTTGAGAAAGAGGGGAGGGGGACCTAAGGAGGCACCAGTGTTTAATACTGCAGTGAAGCCCTCTGCAGAGCAGGAGGAAATGTCTAAATCAGTTCCTGTCAGGCGTTAAGCCACGTTCACCCTCTGTGCAGGCTGTACATCCCAACTTCTCCAGCCAGAAGCCAGCCCCTGATCTGCCTCTATTCTCCCCCATGAAATCTATTATTAAGGAGAGGGGGAGAGAGAGACAGAGAGAGAGAGATGTCATGGAAAAAAAATCAGTCAAAACATAGCAGCTACTGCTTCCCTCTGCATTTGCATCTCAGCCTCATTATGTCACCTGAACAATAGGAATTCTCCCAGTCTATTTTAAGGTGGCAGCTGCCTTGGAAAGGTCCAAAACTGACACTCTCTGTGTGGAACCCTGGGGAAATAAAATTGCTTCAGGTTTCCTGTGAATACTTCTTCAACCAACATGAGGCTAACAACATCTGTCCCAAAGCTTGATGTTGCAATAAAGAGTGCTGAAAGCTCAGATTTGGGAAGAACCTGACCCAAGTTTTATTTCAGAAGGAAACATGCAAGCTTGGGATCTGGCCCAAGAAATTGAAGCGATGCAGACAAGTTTTACCCTAAAGATTATAGTCAGATATTCTATATCCTTCAGGTCAGTCACAGTGATTCCCTTTCAAATCCCATGGATGCCCAGTTCAGCCAGATCAGGATGCGTTGGAATCATAAATCACTTTAATCACAAATTGCAACTGCAGCCTCCTTGGGAAGGTTGACTGATGTTACTCTGTGAGGACAAATCAAAGCATCTTTGTTAGCAGCTTTGACCAACCAGGAAAATAAAATGAGAATGTTCCGGGAAAAGCTTCTAAGAACATATGTTCCTCTTGAGGCCCAGGTATACTCCTCAGAGAAAGGCTCTCCCCAGAAAGGTCAGGGGGTCCCAACCCTCTCAGCTAAAGGTTAGGCAGAGAAGATCTGGCAAAGGCCAAGAAAGCAGGCAGGACCATAGCTCCAGGCCACAGTGATTCAGTGGAAGTCCAGCCCACTCTTCTTTTGCTCCCAGGTAATAAATAATTTGCAGGCTGCCAAGCTCTGCTTCAGGTTTCACTCCCCAACATTCCTAGATGTTGAAACTCCCACAGTCTCTCTTGTGCTGTCAGAAAATAGCTCTTCATTAAAGCGCAGAGTTGCTAAGGTATGGCATGTAGTATATCCCCAGCCATTAATATTTCTGAAACACAGACCCCGACTGTTAGAATGGGCACATCTCCCTGCAGGGCTGATGACGGGGGAAGGGACACGCAGATGCTGCCAGGAGGTGAGCTGGCACTGAGCTGGATTCATGCCATGCCATGAGGGGCAGCTCCCAGACGCTTTTGGAAGGGAGTGCAACAGTGTTTTTCTAAAAGCAGAAATCTTTAAAATAGAGCTGATGCATGAAACGCTAATGCTTTGCAGAGAGGCTGGATTTATCCACACACACGAAGCAGGACATGTAGTAGACATTTGACAGTGGCTGGCATTCCCCTCTGAGGTCTGGTCACAAAAAATATCAAAATATTTTTTACCCCTCTGTAAAAAAAAAATATTGAAAGGAGCATGCAAGGCAATCCACTGTCCATGGATACACACTGCAGTGCCCAGCTGCAAGCATTCTCTTTTGTTTTGTTTCCTAGGCTGAGGGAGAGAAATAATGGTATCTCTATTCAGGCGTCCCTGTCACTGCTCGCTTCACCTCTGTGGAAATTAATTTTGTCACCTCTATCACACCCTGCCAGCTGCAGCTTGGGATTTTCTTAAAGGTGAGCTGGGCATGGTTATCACACACAATCAAAGCACAGAGGCAGCAGCCTAGTCAGAAGTACTGCATTTGTTGAGGGAGCCATGGAAAGGACCCTACATCAATCTTAAAGACTTCCAGGAGCAGTTTCAAAACAGAAAGGTGGAATGTCTGTTGAGGACCCTTGTTTGAGGCTGCAGCGCTTTTCACACCAATCCTACCTAGAAGAAAAGGAGTCAGTTAGAGCTCTGAACCCTACTTGATCTAGCAAGAAATAACATGGTTTTGGTAAGGTAGAAAGAGGATACAGAGAACAGCAAAAGCCAAGAAAATAAAGTATGTGATGGGCTTGGTGAAGGTCAGAATGCATGGCAAAACAGTGAGCAAAAGGTCTTCAAGAAAAAGGATGGTAGTTTGGAAGGATGTCACAACAAGAAGTGTTCAGCTTCTGATGAACAGATGCAGATAAAAGACATGAGCAAAGGCAGGGAAGAAATTAAGATGGCAGATCACCAAATTATCTAAGAGGACTTAAAAGGAATCCTTCTGAAAGGTGACTGAAAAATTGCACCATTTAGTTGCTTTTTAATTCAGCACCAGTCTAAGACTTGCCATGACACACAACTGAGTTAATATTTGGAATTGTACTGCCCACAAAGCTGAAAGAAAGTATTTAGTGCTTTTATAATGAGTGTTTTATCCTGATCCTCTATCTGATGCAGGCAGGAAAACTTACAGGCAACAGCAAAACTCACCCAACACTCTAAAGAACAGGTGTAAAGAAGGTATTCTTTAGGGAAGAGATGCTCACAAGCATGCTTCAGGAGACTGGTAATCTCAGCACATGTGCACTATGTCAAGTAAAACCAAAACCCACCAGTTACTATGATTTCATTTCTGTTTGATATAATTCCCCTCTATGGATATATACATATTCATATATACAGAATTATATACATATATATATATTTCTACTTATACCAAAACTGTAGAAAATTAGTAGCTCCAATGAAGTCAGCAGGTGTCAAGAGAAAAAAAACAGTGTAAAGGAGAGAAAAATCAGGTCCAGAATCCTTCAAACACCGATTATTGGGCAGCAAATCAGTGCTTGGAAAGGTCACTGAACTAAGCCACTTCTAGGGCAATACAGTGAACAATTTTACAATGTTAAAAGATGGACCAAAGTTTCTGCCTCTGATAGATTTTGCAAAACTGCCCATTGAAGCCAAGAAAAAGCAGATGTATGTATGCATCCTGAAAGGACATATCAAAGCATAGTAAATGAAAGAAAAAACCCGTAGTTTTCCATTTCCTTGTCCAAACCGATGCACTTGCTGGCAGCTGGGCTCTCTTTTCTGTTGAACTGAAGTGTCTGTGCGAAAAAATGACTCCTAAATTAAGGCTGCTTGGCACTTGCCAACACACAGCTCTTTTCAGCTGGCTATGAGTTTGCTTACAAAGCATTACACAGTTGAAGTTTTCACTGCTGGAGGTCTGCGTCAGGATAGGTTATTATGTTCTAAAATAGTTCCTCTAGAACCAGGCATTTCTGAAAACCAGGCTCAGGGGATTTACATGATTCCACCCTTTTAAAACGAAGTGTCCAATGACTCTGTTAAAAAGCTGTGGCACAACACTTTGGAGCTGGGCCTTGAAATTTGGTAGGGTTGTCACTCCAGCAGAAGCCTTTTGCCATTACCTGTGTGTCTGCAGAGGGGCGTGTAGTGCCCGTGTCAGCTCCTCGGACACCCTGGTGCCAGCCGCAGGCAGCAGAGATGAGCAGAGCCTTCTCCAGACCTGTCCCTGCCGAGCATCACTGCCAGCGGGGCAGGAGCTGGGAGCAGCGGGATCGCTCCGTGTGGAGTGCTCCTCACGCCTCCCCGGCAGCGATAAAAACCCGATTTCTGATGCCGTGCCACTGTGGCTCGCTCCCCGCAGGGTGCTGGCCAGGTTGTTTGGGTGCCAGCCCGGGGAGTCAGACCGGCGAGAGCCCCTCGGTGTCCCCGGCTCACCACACGGACACGCCGCCAGCAGCGCTGCCACCGCCGGGGCGAGGCGGAGCCCGCAGCGAGAGCGGAGCCCGGCACCAGAACCGCAGCCTTTGGTGCCATGCGGGGAGGAACAAGGTCACCGGCTGAAAACCCAGCAGGGATGCAAGGAGCAGGGCAGGAAAGACAGAGAGGAGCCAGCGGGGAGGTGACAAGCGGCGAACGTACACACTGCAGAAGGAACAAAGCACACTGGGGCTGCAGAGAATAGGGGATCAAAAAGGAGGAGACAGATGAAGGAGCCAGTGATGAGCATCACCTTCCCCACGGCACCTGGAGCCGATATCTAAGCATCCACCCTGCCGGCAAGTAACAGCAAAATCTCTGGCAGAGCATCCTTTTTTGCCTTTGCTTTCCCCTCGTTTCTTGTGGCAAGCAACCCCCAGCTTCTCTGTCAGCCTTTTGACATAAAAATACCAATGCTGCTGAAGTGGGTTCTGTGGGGGAAATGGCTTTGTGTCTATTTTTAGGAATAACAGTGGAATCTTATGTCCTAAATTTGCACTGGACTGAGTGCTAAAAGCTGTTGTTTTTCTGTGCCTCCTGTTTGTTTTGACAGGCAGCCAAAGCTGCCAGAAGCCCTGAGCTTACCTGCAGCTCGATAGAGCAAATGAAGCAGGGTGAGATAGACAGCAAGCTGCCTCCCACTGCTCCTCCCTTTCCCAGGAATGTGGCACATGAATCATGGTGCAGTTCTCTCCTTGACAGGGAGCGTGCATGGAGCAGGAACCTTCCCAGGCTCAGGAGCTTGGAAGCGAGAGTCAATTAGGCAGCCTGGATAGGAAATACAGCCTAAATTTCATCTTCCCATCTCTTCCTTCCAATTCCTACATGGAGCAGGAAATTCACCAACTCCACACATCAGAAGGAGAAAAATAAAAACCCCAACCAAAACAAAAAACCCCCAAACCCTGCCAGCCAAACTAGAACTAGCGTACAAAGTGAAAATAAAAATTCCCTGTCCCATACTGAAACTTTACATCAAATGAACTCCTCTAAAGTCGTCATCTGCTCAGCTTTCTTCACTGAAAAGCTTCTTCCAGCTGCTGCTTAAGCAGCAGTCAGCCCTGGAGCTTAATTAGTAATGGTTACTGCACCAAATGGGGTTCCCAGTTCAAATCCCAGCCATGAAGAAACCAGAAATTACAAATACTTAATCTCAGTTTCCTTTACTTTTGCCACTTAGATGGACATCAGAAAGCTGATTTTCAAATTGGCTTTAGAAATGAAATTAATAAGAAGTGCAGCAATCTGGAGTTAGGAATGGTGGGTTGGAGGCTGTAGCTCCTTATAAATGCATACCTTATAAAAGGGTGATGATGGTACCACCCTGGCTCTTGTGATCACATGACACTTCCATCCCCGACTGCATGTATGCAGGGACAGGATAACCATGTGCTACCCAATCCATTGGAAATCTGGCATTTTTCAAGTGTTCTGCTTCCGTGACCTAAATTGTATCTCTCTAATGTTCTTTCGGCTACAATAAGAAATCCCGCAGAGGAACTTCATCCCGAGAATGAACTCTCATTGAGTACATCACTAAGCTAATCCCTCCTCAGCAGGAAGACATGGAACAGACAATCCATGGATCCCCCTGGGCTGTGACAACTAATCCATTGTACCAGTACAGTACAGGATAGTAGAAGTGACCATCTAATATTGCCAAAAGCAGGCACTTCCCCAAGTCCTTAAGCTGCACTAATTCTGCAGGGAAGGTGCAACAATCACTACAGACCAGACTAAAGACTATAAAAACGGGTAGGATAGGGGAAAAGATCTGCTGGCCAAATACTGACAGGGGCTGTCCCATGCACTCTGTCCATAGGATGCACCTGAGTTCTCACCACCAAACTCAGAGCATTCCACCTTTTTGACTGTGCACATGTGCCAAGATCTACCCTTGAAAAATAACAGATGTCCTCTTCCTTTTTTACTCACCATATAGCTGTGCCTGGAATACCAGTTTTCAAACTCTTCCAAGGACAGAGGATTGTTGTCTATCTAAAGACAGCTGAAAGGCACCACACAGTTCTTTGGCTAAGCAGCCTTGTATGAGCCATTCTGCTTTGTGTTGGCCTCACAGAAAAGGGATCTTTCTACTCCCCTACCTACATCTATTGCAAGATCTGCCATTAGTGTGCGAACAGCTATGGCATGCAGTCTGTTGTAATCCAGCAAACCTACTGTTTCAAATGCCTGTGAATGATTACAACAGTCAAATCAAATGCTTACAAAAGGACAAAGCAAAATCCCGTGTCTAAATATCCCCAGGTCCCACAGAGAAACATCACTGGATCTTGATGTCAGGCAAACACACATCTCTCTCCTGAGCAAAGTAAAAATACAAGATCTGAACACCCTTCTGTCTCTCATCTACCCCTCATGCTTAGGAAATAAAAATTATCACCACAGTCTTTTGTTCTTTCTCATACTTTTATTTCTATAATGAATTCAAGTTCCTGATAGTATTAAATGCTTCAGATAATGAGAACAGAAACGGAGCCTACTTTGAAGGACAAATACCTTCCAGCTGCCTTCATCCAAACACAACACAGAGCCTGTACCAAAGTTAGCCCTGGTCCTGCACTTCCCACTCCTCTGTTTATCAGGGGACCTTAGGTCCTCTACAATGCCCAAGTGATTTCCACTTTCCCTGAACCCACACAAGGCAAAAAGAAAAGCTGCAAGCTTAGCACTAGAATTTCTCCCACCTCTGCTGCTTCAGTGACTGGTTTAGTTAAGACTTGAATTACACACACACAGACACACTCACCTGGGTTTCTCCTCCATATCCTAACGCCCATTGCAGGGAGATTTTTGGCCATATCTTAAACAAGCACTGGGGTTTATTTTTGCAGGAACAAGTCAAACAGGAACACAGCTGTCCCTTCCAATGGAGCAGCACACAGAGCAGTCTGTAACAAATTTTAAGTATTTCAGGTCCTTCAGAGAGAAATGCCATGTTTTAGAGGCACAGACTGCTGTCTCCTAGTCATCTCCTTTTTTAAAAGGAGGACCTGCAATGCAAACTTAAGCAAATCACACTTAAAATAGCATCAGAAGGAAAGAAATGTAGCATAGCAATGGAAGTGTCCTGTGAATGAGGTCTTCCTTCACATCACTTCTACCCAGAGTATGACATTTGGTCAAGTCTCATTCCCAAACAACCTCTGCCTAGACTTGGGGATGAGAGATGATCAAGTCACTAATATTCTGCCAAAAGGACCTTTAAGTAAAAAACCAGCAGCAGCCTGGCAGCAGTTTTACTGAGATCACAGAAATCCATTCAAGTAAGAGCAACACTCAGTAAACAAAAGGCTGGAAGGCAAATGTGAGACTTCTGCCCTTACACTTTCCTACATGTACCAGAAATTCTTACACAAGAGAGAGGTAGGGAAGCAAGTAACCATGAGGCCAGGAAGAGCTCCACACTTACAGAAACCAGGCTTGTCAGCAGCAGTTGAATGTCTTTGCCTCATAACATGCAACGAGACAGACAGGAGCTAATTTTCTTTGGCCACATTTCAGAAATCCTGCAAGAAGAAAAAATCTTGCACAGGAACATTATCAACCAGGTCATACTCCTCCTCACTACTCAAAGCAATCTTTTGAAGTTTTGGGGCATTTTTAACTCCAGGTTATGAAGAGAGGGGCCTCAAAATTGCTTCGTTCTTTTAAGTCCTGCAAAACCAGGACTGGAGAGTGCCTTATCAGTGCCCCAAGCAAAATAAAAAGATAGAAGCATTTCATCCTTGTCAGGCATCAGGGAGTCTGCAAAGCCCTGGAGGTCCACAGGAAAGCAAGCTTCACTGGATTTTTAAAATTTATTGGTGTTCTAAGTGAAGGCAGGGCCAAGAAGGAAACAAAACACACTATTTCTGGCTCTTGCAGAATGGTACTGAAGCATCACAGCTTGTGTTTCTTGTCTAAAATAGGGTTCATCAACCAGCCAGCCTCATTCCACACCAATGCCAGAACCCTCCCATCCTTGCACCTGGCAATTGTGTCCTGAACTGCAGCTTCACCTGTTCCTTACCTGTTCATCCACTGATGATCTGCTGGCTTTTTCTCCCTACAGCTCTGGCAGAAATCTGTAGAGACAAGCTTGCCCGTAGCAATAAGGCTGTGGCAGTGACCACAGCCAACCCCACAATCCCACGTAAGGCCACTTTTTCTGACAGAGCCACGAGACATGTATGTCATTTCAAAAGTTCTCCTAACATCCCTAAAGAGCATAAATAGAATGCTTTTACACTCCACAGACACACCATCCATTCTTTTCCTCTTCCCAAAGCTGTGTTTTGCTGAAATGGTAGCAAGGGAGTATTTTGGTTTTGAGTACACTCACAGGATGAGATCATAGCATGGGTGACATGAACTCTAATCCAGCTCATGTCATGCAAATGTCACAGCACCCCTGCTAGCCCAAGGTGCAGCCTATGAGCACAGACTCTGAGTCTCCAGGAATGCATGGTGCAGTCTGTTGTGCATGGCAATTTCCTTGCTACCTTCTTTACCTCAGGCACCACCACATGCCAGGCAAAAGATCACTGTAGTGGCACATCTTCCTGTGCCAGCCCTTGTTTGAGTGTCCCAGGCTACTGCACTACTATGAAATTGCAGCTGATGCCAAATAGCAGTGTCTCCTCTGTCTCTAGATGTGCTGTAACCAATGGCCTTGTTCCCTACTGATAAGTTATCAGTGTTCACACACCAAGTGTCTCAAGGAGGAGCAGCCAAAATATAGGAGGCTAAACTCTCCCAGAGCCATCAAAGTGATACAGGAGGGAACAGCATGTAAGCTAAAACAGCAAGCCAAATTCAACCGTTTTAAAGCTGCAGAGGACTTCCTTAACTTCCATGGGATCTTAAAGAATTCACCTCACGTGTTTTTCAAATCAAAGGCTGTGTGAAAAGTAATTTTTAGCATCTCACACCAACATTCCACCATAATAGTCTTAATATTTAGAGTAAGTGCCCCAGTCTCCACCACACCAATAGAATGATCCTCACACCTCAGTTCTTCAACTAGCTTTAGAAGTCGACCAGCTACTTGCAGGTTTCTGCCTAACATTTGAACACGAAGGAAAAAGTCACAGAAGTCCAGATACACAATACCCAATTCATTAATTCCCAATCCATTTCAGAAGCCGAAACCTCAAGTTTCTTGAAGAAGGTGCATTTTTGCTTAGCTTGCTGTCTTTTCAAAGTCATGGAAAGACATTTGGCACCCAAATTCCATTAAATGAGACATTTCCCATTTTCTCTGTAACAGGAGTAAATGGAAGGCTTTCAGGAGTCCAAGTGGTATGCGTGAAGCTCTACTTGGCACCTTCCAAAATCAACAGAACTCTTTTGCCACCTATAACAAAGAGAGATGCTCGTCAACAGCTTGTCAGTGTGCTGCAGAAACTTAACGCAAGGAATGAAAGATGGGTTATGTGACTTGGCTGACAGCCTCTATGAAAATAACTCTAGAAGGACAGCAAAGACCAGTTCAGGACAAAACATACTTTATTGTACTGTAATGTCAGAAGTACAAGAAAAGTACTGCAGAGAACCATGCTAATGGCGCTTCCAGGGTCTGTGAAGGACAGAAGTACAAGATAATGGGGTACTACTGTACTCAGTGCAAAAACTGATTCATTTGAGGCACAAGTACACTATTGTTTAAGCAGCTTGATTCAAGCACAGCTCTGGTATGTGATCGACTCTGTTTTCTTTCTATGTGACATTTCTAGAACAAAGCTACCTTTACATGAAAGAGGCAGTCAATTCAAGTCAGGGGTGTCCAATTTGCCACTTGGCAACCAAAAAAAAATTAAGAAAAATACTCTGCATAGTCACCCTCCACATCTTAGTTTCAGATAAGGAGCTGTGGCTAGAGAAGAAAAGTTATTCTGGAAGGTCAGAACCCAGATCTGTTTGGTTGGGTGGGGTTCCCCCCCTTTCCTACATCTGTGGGTAACTTATTTTCACATTGACCACAATTTATCCAATGAGAAAAAAACCCACAACCAACTCATATCCTGGATAAGAAATCATACAGATCTAACATTCAAATAAATTTCAGCCCTTGAGATCTTAACTTATGGCTTAAGACACAATGAAACTGTTTGGGCACCCTTGAGTTAAGTTAATGAAGAGCATTTTTGCTAAAAAAGGCAAGCAAGATCACTGTTTTACACAGAGCTGACCTCTACAAGAACAAAGCAGGAATCCAAGTCACTAGTTACTACTAGGCTGACATGTACTGCTGCCCAGAAAGATAAAAATGTAACATCACAATGAAAAGGTTCAACGAAGTTGAAAGATAAAGGTTTCAACACCAGAAGCAGCATTTGAAAACAAGCTGTTTAAGTTAATCTTTTCAAGAGATACAGATTGCATAACTAGGCATGAACAAACATGCTGGCAATCTTCTCCTTTTACACAGCAGCTGTGTTTAACATGGGAAGTTCTGGGTTTAAAGAAAGCTACTTGAAGAAGAATTAAGATTTGCAATTCCTTGTCTAACTTAATGAGATTAGTAGAGAAACGAAAAAAAATGACTACTGAAACAGTAGTTTCTCAGTGGATCCCTATCATTACAAACACAGCTGGATTTGTAAGCAATGCAAGACTAAACAGACAGCTATTACTTTATATTATTACTATGCTCATAAGTTACATCTGTTAAAGTTAAAAAAAGCCAAGCAATTTTGCCCTATTTCAAGAATAGTTTCCAATCAACACCAGTTTACATGGTGAACGGGACTTCACGAATAAACAAGGAATGGTGACATCTTTGGGTCAAGAATGACAAGAAATAATGGGCTCTGTGCTACCAATCAACCTCAACAAGAATATGGCACATGGGCCAGCCCAAGCCGTACCAACACTGAACCTTTAGCACTCAGCACAATTTCGGATCTCTTTACTTTAGCTAGCAAACCAGGTGAAAAGGCTGGGTAAAAAAAAAACCAAAAAACCAAAAACCTAACTAAAATCTTAAGCCAAAAGTTGGAATATACTTTTAAAAAAACATCTGTAGTTTTAAAATAACTTGATACTGATCAGTTTGTGCAAACTAAAAAAAAAAAATTCATTGAATTTCTCTCCAACAAAAGACAAATCCTGCCAATATTTTCCTTTTAGCCCACTGTATCTGAAGATACAATTTCAAATCTAATAGATGTAAATGTAAGAGAGAAAAAGTTACAGCATCTGCACAACATTCTTTCTACAAACAGCTGCTGGAGGGAAAGTAAAATATAAAAGGAATAAAGAAAGGAAGGTTCCATCTGAAATATTCTCACAATCTTTCCCACTTTGTAGTCCATGAATCCGACTCTGATGCTAAGGTGACAGTGTATGTAAGCAGATTTTTTTGTTGATTTTATTATATTTGAGTTTCAATTGCAGAGAACCTGAGAAGAGAGCGGAGCCTCTTCAGGAATTGTCGGATGGAACATGCTCCTCGAAGCCTTCGCTCTCCCGGACCAAGGCTCTTTCCAGGATAACGCGGCCTTCCTTGTAGCGCTGGCTGTCTTCAGTGGCAAACTCATAGATCCAGCCCAGTTTGCTGTTGCAGTTCTTGCAGCTCACGTCCCGAACCATGTGGCGGCCAGTGAGCATGACCCGGTCCTGAACTTCACTGTACTGCAGATTTACCACCTGGGACCAACACACAGCGCACAGGGAACACAAACAGGATTAGTTTGCCTACAGGAAACCTGGTAAATGACTAGCAACATGTTAGAAGGAAAGAGCCTGTGGCATTGCATACAAGCTGAAAACTACAGTGTAAAAAATTCCCTTCTTGAGAAGGTAACACCTTAAAGACGTGCTTCACAATGATGTAAACCTCTCACATTTTAACTGAGAGACATGAATTGCTATCACAAAATGTGCAAAAGTGCTGTGTTCAACTCTGGGTGAGAAACTCCCAGTGAACAGAGCTTGTAAATTTCTATTAATCCAGTTGTAATGTATGTAACCCGTTTCTAGCAGCTGATGTGATCACCACTTCACAGAACTCAGAACCAAAATATTAGAAGAGGTCCTTCTTTAAAAATCTCATGGTGATTTTGAAATAATTATCTAAGAAAAAATCGGGTCAGTGGCTAAGAACATACACACAAACATGCACCTTTTTGTGTGCTGTATCAGCAGTTTAAAATAGACTTTTAACTTCTTTTGCAGCACCACCACAAAACCAGGATGTGTAAATCATTGAAAAGTTGATGTCAGAACTATATCCAAACTGCTGATGTACAGATTCTAAAAGATGGGACTGCACTGCTTTCTCAGCTTTCCACCTGACTGCTTCAGATGTACAGCTTCTGACAACAGAAATGCAAAAACTCAAACTGCTGTGATTAAACCCCACTATTTAACATCAAAAAAATCTGAACCCCAGGATCCAGTGCTTTTTGGATAAGGAAGAAATCTCTCACTACTGACAAGATTCAGGATACCAGAAGTCCCAGAATAAAATGCAGTTAAGACCTTACTGATGCTCCTATCAACTGTGCTTACAAGAAAAAAACAAAACTAAAATACAGCAAGCATTATATGACCAGAGAGTTTGCAAGAAAGCAAAGAACAATCACAATTTTTTCAATTGGATGTGAAATGGACAAGTCTTTATGGAAGGTTCATAAACAATCCTACAATTGCCTCAAACAGTTATGACTTCCGTATTTCAATCTATTGAATCAATTAAAAACTATAAAACTAAACCAGAGTATTACTGCCTGTAAAAGAGATTGTGGTTGATTGTGGCAACTTAAGTAGCCAGACTATTGTTAGCTTAAATGCATTTCAGAAATTGAACAGAATATTATCTAGACTTTTTTTTTTTTTAACGGCATAAAAGTGAAAATATCTTTGAAACCCTTTGACAGACACCAGATACTCTCAGAGTGAATTTGAGATTCGTATTACAGAAGCCTCGATAGTTAAAACTCCATCAATTTTGGCCTGATGCTTCTATATATAGAGTCTTCTTTATAGTCTTTCAGTATTGCAGACAAAACTAATTTAGGTAAGTTTCCCATTAACAATAAATGTCAAATTTGGCTTCAAAGACAATTGAACAAAATAAAAATAAAATAGTAATTACACAACACTTTATCCAAGGAGTTTTTTCGATCTCATGACAGATTCATACCCCACAGCCTCACTTTTCAGATGTAAATAGCAGTTTTTCCAGCTTCTTACCAACCTTGTTAAAAAGAAAGGCCCTTCCCGTGGCCCCTGTAAAGCGAGTGGAGATGAGCTCGGAGCGGTTGGTCAGAATCGTGTCGCAGTTCGCGCAGGAGAACAGGCGAGTGCCACCAATATGGTCCAAAAAAATTCTTCCCATTTTTAGAACTTATGTAAGTTTATACTCAAGACCTGAAAGCAAAAAGAAACATCATACACATGTAAAAAAAAAAAGCAAAAAATGTAACCCCCATCCCATATATATGGCAGAATATTCTTCAAACAAATTTAGCTAATTGCTCAGTCATTCCTTGGTTGGTGAACTACTGAACTTACAGTCTGCCTTCACCCTCTCATCAAGACAAGGTCTTTCCCAAAGTGACCATTTTACCAGTAAGATGGCTTAAATACAAACTAATTACATTAAATGAGGAAAACATGAACTGAAACCTTTAAAATACACTTCAAACCTTTGCAGATCCCCTACTGGCCCCTACAGTTCTTAAACTCAGAAGCTTCCACTTCCTTTAATACAATACTGAAATTCCATTTCAGTACATTCCCAACAACTCACTCATCTTAGTCAGCACTAAGAAATGAAGCACTGAGAATTACACTGAGTCACCGAGACAATTATAGCTTAATTTTCCCAAGTCACCCCCACTTTTTATAATACATATTTATTATGTCACTTCCCCATAGCTTTGCACAATTTGTAACACACAATCACACAACACCACCACCCAGAATGTTGGTATAGCACCCTGGCTGCTGTATTTGACTTGACACTTCGTGGTTTCATATACACACCAACATAGGAAAGGCTTGGATGCTATTTCACATAATAAACAACCCACCCAGTCTTTACAGTCTTTACACCAGACAGTTTTATATGCAAGTGTTTAAAGCTGTCTAATCCAAATACAAAATACTGTGTCATCACTAAGATACCTGAGCAACTCCAGTGAGCAAAAACCACAGCTTAAAAACTTTATAGGAGATGACCTACAGTGCCTGATAAATCAGCCTCTTCACTGCTTAGGAAAATTAAAGGATCTCACCAACTTCACACCAAGTAATATAAATTACTCAAAGTTAACTAGTGAGTAGGCACAGAACACATAGCCAAAGACTTAAATCACGAAGGATGATATAACATGACAAAGGAATTAAATTATGATGTTATTTCCCTTTCAACTGCAGAAGTTTTATGACTAAACATCTATAGTTAAACAAGTTAAATGTACCTCCATTTATGCTTCAGATGTGGAATCAGAAAAATGTATTGTCTCTGCATTTGTCACGCAGAGCAACACAAAGCAAAGCTGACACTCTGCAATATTAGAATTGTGTGGGTTTTACTTTTCAGAGCAGGAGACTGTTCCGTTCATAGAGAAATCAGTCAAATTTTGTGGTCATATAACTGAATATTCTAAGTCAAACACCATTAAGAAGCACAAATACCTAATTTAAACTAATTTCAAGTTTTAGGGGATCAGTTTCTTAAAGCCTACACTTGACATGCACAAAGCAAATGCACTAAAACTTGCACCCGCACACACAGAGTTTAACACATCATTTTTACATGCAAAAATCAGAAGTCACTGACATAATTATTTTTTTCCAATTGCTTTATTTCACACTTTTGTTTTCTTTCAATGTGTGGTTACAAAAAGGTTTCCTAATATTGAACAGAGTGATTTTAGATCAGGTTGCTTACCTTCAGATTTTTCAAATCACTGTTAATCTTCTGTATCCCATCTGAAGGATACATAAAAATTAAAAGCAATGACTCTTCCTTTTAAAGGTGATAGAATACCCATTTCTCTTCTTTAAAGGTTAACAGGTCTGACTGTTAGAGGTGTGACTCCACACAAAATACAGAAAACATTTTCATTAGATTTCTCTAAGCTTTTTACCTTTCTAATATGCCTTTATCTTTCCTAGCAAGCAAAGGAAAAAAAAAAAAATCAAAATGGGAATAGTGACAGAATGAAGGAAAATCAACAGACAATAAGTGTGAATAAACAAGTATCAGTCAAACTCTCCAGCCAGAAGAAACCACAAATACAAGCAATTAAGGCAATTGTAACAGATATGCCCATAAGGCACTTGGCCTAGGTCCACATGCCATCCTTACTAATTTTGGATAATGTTATATTTGTGCTGATTGTATTGTGGATTCAAAACAATTAACTGATCGTAAGTTACAGTAAATGTGGAATCAGCATCCAAAGGGGTATTTCTTTCACAGTAAACACAATGCTCACCCTGTCAGTATTTTTAGAAGCTAACATAAAATAAATCCAAACCCGTCCCTATCTCACCAAGAGCAGCAAACACGGAGCTTGGTGGCCAGAACAGATCCTTGACACAGACTGACCCTGCACAGCATGGCATTTTGAAAAATGCATCTAAACACTTCAAATGCAAGTGCATCACCTGCCTAAAATCATAATTCATGTCAGTGCCCTCTGAAAAGCCATAACCCAGAGACACTAAAAATGAAAGTTAAATACTTGAAAGGGAGCGTGAGTGCAATTCTTACAAGCAAGTCAGAAGTCACAGCAACATACAAATGTATTAGTTCTGGATATGGCTTTATGGTATGGACTGAAGTCCTGAGTCCCAAAGATATCAAACAATAAAATAAATGCATAAATAAATATATTCAAAGACGTAAGGCTGAAAAATATGCCTAGTAATACAAGGCTTAAAATCCTGAATTATTTATGTCACCTTAAAGAGCTGCAAGTAACCTAAAGCTGCAGCAGAATCTAAAAAATCAACTGGTACCAGAACACAATTTTTCAGAATACAGCGTATAAGGAAATGTATATTCTTGAAATGATACATATTTAAAAATTTAGAAAATTAAATTTTACAGTCAGCACCATAACAGTCAAGACAATGTAGATTTTGAGTTTGTTTTCTTAAGAAACTGTCAAAATACTGTAACCTTACTAGAGTGTCTAACTTTGAAAAAGTAATCTCTACACTTAACGACCACCTGGTAAACTTCAGTGAAAATACATAGCACGCTACAGCTACATCAGTCCTCAGTTCTTATTGTTGAATTCAGTGAATTTGTAAGGGTCCAGCATTATAAAATTAGTCACCTTACATCAGTCTTTATGTTACTGCTCACAGCAGTAAAAAGTAGGAAAAAAAATACAAAATGACTGCTAGTAATGCAAACTTAAAATGCCACACTTTATAATGAATTTTCCAAAAAACCTAAATGGAAATTTTGCTTTTTCCACTCCTGTAAAACAGGGAAGCTAATTTCAACTTGGAATCATTTCACACTCTCCCCTCCTTTTTTCTTCCCCCAAGCTAAAAACATAGCATCCACTTATAAGACCAAATCAGAAGGTACTTGCTGTGGATAAAGACTCCTCTCTCCTTATGTAAGGATTCTGTATCCTGTAGGGTATACTTACTGCACACAGGAAAAAAACAGAAGCACATCAGAACAAGGGAAAGCAATTTTCCAATGCTCTCAGGCTCCTGCCCCTTACATACAGAAGTGGTGTGTACAAAGTCACCCAAGTTAACTGTGTAGATATTTTCCCTATAGTTTCACTACCAATCAAAAAGGTGCAGGCACCTATTTATGTTCACACATGCATAAATGATCTGAAAAAGCCACTTACAGGCAGTTTTGATAGGCAGTGGGAGAGCTCACTTAAATGAGGAGAAGCCAAAGAATTGTGAAACATAAAAGCATTTCTAAAGCTTAAGATTCTCCAAACAGGGAGAGGAAAATGCAATAAGTGCACTTGGCCATTCATCCACCATCTACATTTAAAACCACAGAAAATAAGTTCTGCTGGTCCAGAGAACCAGTCAGGTTTCCTAGTGCTACTTACAGTCCCAGAAAGTGACACTACTGTCACACCAATTCCATCATGCTACCACAGCCAAATTTTCAGAGGTAGTGGACAGGGATCTTGGTTATTCACAAAACCAAATGCTGGGGAAAGAACAGATTTTTTTTTGGTCCAGTATTTCACTTTTAAAATCAGCTAAGCATTCTTCACTGCATATGTATCAGTGATGAAGTTGTAGTGCTCTTGCCTTCATGCAAATTACCAAACACAAGTGATACTATTAAATGAATGGCTGCATTGTAAGGAAGACTGACTTATTTACTTGCACTAATGGATATAAAGTATTTACTGCTTGTCAAATCTCCCCAGTTCCAAGAGAGGGATACTTTCACAAACTGAGAGATGATGACACTGCCATTATTCAGCACCCTATTCATATTACCTAGCAGGTCAGGCTTGCTTACAGTGCGTGGTTTTGACAGTACATTATTCTGACAGCACAAACCTTGATACCACTGCTTAATCATACTGTGAAAGACTTCCTCCCTGTATGCTTCTCCCAGAGAGTGCATAGACAGAGAGAAGACACAGGCACTGTGGTTGAGTGCTATAATGTGTATTCCCAAAGCAGGAGCTCCCAAACTTCTCAAATACTTCCAGTGTTGATTTCAGCAACACTGAGCAACAACCTATCAAAGGGCTAATATTCAGCAGCTTAAATTTGACCACTATCTGCACAGACACCTGAAACCACCTGAAACACCGCTTGGCTGGTATTTGTACTACCTCATCTGCCTACCTTCACAAGCAATAAAGAATGAAAAAGTAACACAAAGCATTATTTATTAACAGTTTTAAAACTAACAGTCAGTGTTTTCTTGTCTGGAATGCATCTCTTGAAGCCACAGGACCATCAACACTTGGGAGAGCCAGCAAGCACTTTCTCTATACACACCGGACTGTGGATATTTCACAGGAGCCTCAGTGTTGCTTCAGCACCATCTACTGCGTTCACATCTACAACAGAGAACAGCTGCTAGTTAAAGGACAAAAAACTGTGACAGCCTCTCACCATTTTACCAACTAAAAACATTTTCCTTTGTGAGCAAATAAGCATTCTACCCTTTAGAAGGATCATGCATTCCCCTCAGCACACTAAAACCTTCTCAAGATGTACTTACCCTGGAAGAGGCTGAAACTCCATCGTTGCATCTCAGGAACTGGGGATTTCAGCTTCCTCTTCTCATCTCAGACATGGACAAAAGAGGAAAGACAATCCTTAGCACAGCTGCACAAGACCACATGTTAAAGAATCATTAAGCAAAAAATAAAACTTGCTCCTTACCTTCCCCTGCTCACAAGTGGGGATGCATCCGAAAATACACACGTGGTCAGTCTCTTAGGAGGTCTGAGATTCAATGTCTGCCACCAGCTTCTGTGACTGTCCAAGTAAACAGGGCCTGGCCTCTGCCTACATGCAGAATTGAAACCACCACATGTAGACAGATGTGGAGAGAAACTGAACTGGAACAGCATATTATGCTCTTTAGAACCATCCAGCTATTGTTGCAAACTGCAAAAAGAACTTAATACAGTCCAATGGCAGAAGAGGCTTTGGCAAATTAATGAAAGCTGTGCTCAGGTACAGGGCCCAGCACCTGACTACAAGAGGCTGCTTTGCAGGATGAAAAAACCCTTATGCAAGTTGCAGCAGTGTAATTTTGTATTGCTGGTTGCAGTAGTATAATTTCCTATTGCAAACTGGCTCCTTTCCTAGGTAAGGTGAGCACTGGGATACTGGCATTTGAATTTGTTACTATCGTATTGGTGCCCTCAAACACTAATTCAGGGTACTTTGTTTCACATTTACAGAGAGCAGAGCCCCACAGATGAGTGCTTGTTTCTCACACAGTGCCCCTATTTCATCATCTCCCACAGAGTAACTTAAACCCTCATAATACTCTTGCTAGATAACATACAAAAGTGTTGGTTTACAAATGGTATCAGACTCAGATTAATTTTCTTTCCCACTACTACACAGAGTTCAAAACCAGCAACTACACCTGTCTCCCTGCTTCTTTTTCCCTTCCTTTTCCTCCTGTCCCCTTCCTAATTCCTCCACTGTTTTCAAGAAAGCTGTAATTCCTTGTTTTGTAATAAATTTAGTCTTATAGTACTTAAGCAGTTGAGACAACTTTTGTCTATGAATCCATTCTGCAAGTTCTGAAAGCTACACATTTTCTGTTTTCATTAATTTTAGCGCTGAAGTGATACAAAACTTCATCCAAAACCATCACTGAGTTCATTAGTCATTAAAAATAAAATCCAGTAAACAACCTTTTAAGAAATGGTGTCAAGACAATGATCATCCAAACCTCCAAACCATCTACATCCAGCTGGCAGAAAGGGTGCTAATACACTAAGTGCACATCACCAATAAATTTTTATATTAACTAGAAAGGTCCTAAATGGAGGTAAAGGCTCCAAAATTAGAGATCACCTTGCTAACAAACATCCACAGTGTTCAGGCATTTCATCTACACATTTAACAAGTAATTTTTAAGTTAAATCTTGCTTAAGAGAATTTTGTATTTCAGTGAGAGCTGAGCAACTCAAGATTTCAACATAGATCAAAAGTTAGTAAACAAACGTGAACCAATGACCTGACTTGGACGACATCCCTTGTAGGTTGTGACGATTACCATATTAAATAGAGTTATAAAATTTTCAGCTCTCAGTCTGTGACAAGTAACCAATCCAGCCTGTTCTTGTCATCTTCTCTGCTGGGCTTTGAGATGCAATTTCCTTTGTCCTCACACACTTGGCAACCACACCTGAAACTCACTTGTCATTATTAAAATCTATATACAAACAATAAGCTCTCCATATCTAAGTATTTCCGTAACTACGGAAGTGAAAGTAGCAGATGACAGAAGCCTCCAAATAGTATTTGTAAAGACTACTTTAGAAAAAAGAGAGCAGCACTTAAAACTGACAGTTTTGTTACACATGCAACTTAAATTCAGCCATGCAGAATGAGGCTCTATATAAAATATATATATATATAGCAGTTACATATAGTCACGTGAAGGAATGTTTACAACTAGGGAGCAAATTCCCTCCCTTTCAGCCGTCAGTCATAAACATTAGTTAGGCTAATGGTTAATCTAGAGCCATTAGTTGCTGACATCAAGAGTTGTTCTGCGATACCACTTTGGGAAGAGCCCTGCCCTGTTTCTCTCTCGTAAGACCGTGTGTACTTGCTTTGTTACTCCCTCACTCTAACCCTAAACCTGTATTTATTGTTTAGAGAAACCAAAGATAAATAACTTATTAAATTCTACGGTGATATCAGTCCAAAACACGGCCTTTATCCTTAAATAAACACGCTGGATTAATCTAATCTACATCTGCTTGCCCAGAACAGCTGAAGGCTGCGCACGGAGGAACAAACGAAGCAAACAGACAACAGTCTTCGCATTCCCTTTTGCTTTGACTTAGAACCTTTCCCAGAGCCGGCAGAATATTTCAGCTCCCTGGGAATCCATACTTCCAGGGGGAAAACCCCAACCTAAGCGCTATCAGGCGAATGTGTCTCGCTGCTGAGCGAGCCGCGAGCACCTCCGCAAAGCAAACAACCAGCGCGGCTGGACCTGTGACAGCTCCCGGCGGGAGGCACCTGTCCGGCTGGCACACGGGGCCGCTCCGCCGGCCAGGGCTCAGCAAGCAGCACCTTCGCACGGGGAGAGGGGCGATGCGTCAGGCGGCGCCGCCGCCCCCCGTGCGACCGGGCAGTGCGGTTCAACCCCCGCGGCCGGGCCCGGTGGCCGCGCTGCGGGAGGTGT
>VZTN01019124.1:1285-34753 GCA_013400515.1 Erpornis zantholeuca | reverse complement strand
CCCCGCCGAGGTCCCGCCCCTCATGGCTGCGGGGGCTCCGCCCCTGCCTCCTCACGCTCCGCCCCGCCCCGGGTCGCCTCACGGCCGCGCCCGGCGGAGCACGCCGGGTCACGGAATCGCAGAATTACAGAATCGCAGAATTATAGAGTTATAGAATCGCAGAGTCACAGAATCATAGAATCATCAAGGCTGGAAGAGACCTTTAAGATCATGCAGTCCAATCGTCCACTCAAGCACTACCACGGTAACCCCTAAATCACTAAAACCACACCACCCAGCACCAGCCTGGTCCAGAAACCTCTTGAACATCTTCAGGGATGGTGATCTCCCTGGACGACCTGTTCCAGTGCCTCACCACTAACAATGAAATTTTTTTTGTCTCAGTTTACAGCCATTTTCTTCGGTCCTGTCACTGCACACACATCAGAAGAGACCAGCCCTCACCTCCCTGCAGCCTCCTCTCAGGTAATTGTGGAGAGCAAAGGGCTCTCCTCCAGGCTGAACAGCCCCAGCTCCTTCAGCCATTCTCCACAAGATGTTTTCTAGGCCCTTCATGAGCCTTCTTGCCCTTTGTTGGACTCACTCCAGCACCTCAATGTCCTTTTTAAAATGAGAGGCTGAGAACTGAGCACAGTACTCCCACCAGTGCTGGGGATGGGGGTGAGAGCAGTGCTCAGTCCTGCAGCCCAGGTGTTGGGACCAGGGTGGGGGCCAGAGTTGGAGATGGAGCAGGGCCTGCAGCCAGTGTCAGAGCCAAAGCTGGAGCCTTATGGCAGCACTCAGCTCTTTCCCATCTGCCAAGTCCCATTTCCCAGGCACCTGTCAGCCACTGCCCTGAGCCTGGTGCCATCCACTCCTCCATCTGCCTCTACCAGCCTCCCAGACTCCCTTGCCTCCTTCACAGCCCTGGCAGAGATGCCTACTGTTTGGGGAATCAAATGTCAGAGCCACATAGCACCTCTCTGCACTCCTAGAGCACACTGCCATAGAACTGGCCAGTAGAAAAGGAAATCCTGTCTCCAGGCACCTGCACTCCCAGGGATTTGGCTTACCCTGGCTGTGAGCTACACATGCTACAGGACTCTGTGAGGCTTGGAAGTGTAGAAGGGCACAGAGATGACCGTCAGCCACATACCCACCTCAGTGAAGCTGTGAGTCATGCTGCTTGCACACTTTCAGGCCATTCACATTGAAATCTTGGTAGGATACCTTAAACACTGCCCACTGTGGAAATGAAAGATCAGAGGAGAGTGAGACAAAGTGTGTCCCTTCTTGGCCATTGTTTGCAAGAGCCAGTTTTAAGTACCCACAGATTGCCTCCTTGGCAAGTAGTGGTCTTGGACACATACAATGAAAAAAAATCCTTTTGAGTTGTTGGTTATGAAAAAAAAATGCAAAAAGGTGTTTATTCCCTCTATGGGGCAAGCCATGCCATTTTAAGGATTTCTGTTCTAGAGAAAGAATTTTCATTCCTGGGTCTATCCATGTGGTACCAGCACCAGAGGAGCTGCAGTAATGGCAGCAAGGAATGAGTCAGCAGGACTCTTCTGTCATTTCACACAGAGGCAAAGGGGCATCTCCGTGAATGTACAGCACACAGGACATGCTCACACACCCAGCTGTTCTTCAGCCCATGTCTTTTGCATGGATTCTTTCATGAAAAGAAATGACGAGGTAGAAGAGAACACAACAGCCTGTATGAGGATAGACAGTCAGTGACAAGTCAACATCAATGTGCTACGAACTGCTGCTTGCTTTGGACAGACCTCCAGAAAATCAGATCTCTTCAATATGGTCAGCTCTGGCCTGATCCTGAGAAGAGCTGAGAATTGACATTTCTCACTGGCCTCTCATCAGCCTCTCTTTAGATCATGCAAGGGGAGTGAAAGGTGTTAGAGCAATCCATCAGACAGCAATCACCAGTTAGGTAATGGCACAGGGACAGCAGAAGTACTGAGAATATTAGAAGGAAGCTATAAAACTGTGCCTGGGGTCCCATTTACCACCAGCAAATGGAGGAAATAGCTGGACTAACATGCCCTCTTTGTTAACAGGCTGACCTGATCTGCTGCTGATCCTCACTGGATAACCATGAGCTGTGTCTCCAGTGGGTCTGCTCTGTCTTGCCACAGGAGCTATACTCATCTCTGCACAGCTCCCATGGAGATCACCATAAACAAAGCCAAAACAGAGCAGAAAGAGAGTCAAAGCAGTGGTGCTTTCGTCAGCACTGGTGACTGGGTCTTATCTGGGGCCCTGTGAGCTCAGTGCTCTGCTCTGCTGCTGAGGCATCTGCATACCCCTGGGCAAGCCAGTTCTTCCTGCCTCATTCTCCCTCTGTAAAAGGGGGAGAGCGATGCTCCCTGCCTTACTGGGAGGTTGCAGGTTTGTTTAAATACTCTTCTCCAGTCCGGGCATATGGAGGGGTTGTATGTCTGAATATTGCAATCACCACAATAATATTACCATGAAAACAAAGCAAAGCCCAAACCTATGAATAGAATTAAATTCTCAGCAATAAGAAGGGTAGCTGTACCAATCAGAGAGAAACCAAATTGACCATGAGACAAGCAGAGAATGGATTAGCCTGTGCTTGACAGATGGTGCCAGGGACTGATGTTTTTATTTCCCTCGCAGAGGAGCTTAGAGGAAGGGGGGTAGGGGAGGGTGAGGTAGGGCACGTTTAATAGAACAAAGCAGCAGGCTGTAGCAGCTCTGCTGAAAACCGCTAAAAATACCAAAAGCAATTTCCAATTAGCTTGTAAGGGACATGCTACGTATCAGCTACAGGGTGAAAAACAGGATCAGCAGTATTGTGCCACATGGCACTTTTAATTTTCAAAGCAGCCTGAAAACATTAATTAATTCTCCTCTGACACAGGGAAATGCAATGCAGTCAGCAGTTTGTTCCTTTACTTCTTATGCCAGGTTTTGGGAAGACCCTGGGCCTTTTCCACAGCTGATTCATATCACAATAGCTTGAATTACTCTGGAGGAGCCAGTCCTCTCTGCAGCACTACTGAACAAAAAAAGGCTGTGTTAGATCTGAGATCTGATCCAGAGAAAGGGGAGAGACCCACACACCTAACAGCCTTAGTAAGACCTAGCTTTAATATTTGCCCCATCTAAGGCCATTTTTCAGTGCTGTGAGCAACTCTATAGGAAGCATTTCAAAGAGAATTGGGTAACTGAGGAATTAATCACAATCTCAGACAGAACCGTGTTGTGAAACTCAAGCACCAACATATTGATCTAATTAAAACCTGTGACAAGACTTCAGTGGAATTCAGTGGGACCTGGGTACACTCCACTGAATGAGTGTCAGGGCTTGGGGGCTGCTTGTGCACCTCTTCTCTCTTTAAAAAGAAAATGTTACAGCTCAGTGGTTTTTGCTCCTGCTCTGTCTCCAGAACCACTAATAATTTTTTGGTACACTTGTGGATTCCTGTGTGGCAAAGTTAAGCCTACCAAACCAGGCATGCCTGAGGTGGGACAATGATGCAGTGGGATTTTCCATTGCTGTTTCTTCCATGCCCAGGATTTCTGGCAGCAGAGACAAGGCAGCTGAAATACGGAGCCAGGCTTGCAGGCTGTGATCTCTCTGGGAGACAACGTGACTCCTCGCTGCCCCCTCTATGCCTTCTCAGTTTTGCCTCGCATCAAAGGCTAGGTTCATCCCACAAGCTGCTCTTGTTATTTGGCAGTGGCTACTGATAGCCTGTGTTTTTCAGAGGAGATGGTACAGCCTGCAGCTTCATTCTCATAAGGTAAGCTTACTGACACACACAAAAATGTCATTGTCTTTCACTTGATATCACAAGCAGACACTTATTGCTTTTGGCTCACCTGAAAGCTGATAGAGGCACAAGTCCTACTTACAGATACTTTTTCAAATGGCTGTATTTTTGCCAGGGGAAATTATTTGTACAGTTAATCTCAACAGATGATTCTCAAAAGATGAAGGTCAGTGGTGAAACAGTCCCTCCATACCCTCTCCCTTATGACAGAGCTGGTCTCATTACCCTGTCACCATACCTAGTAGCTTTTGGCCAGATTTTAAAAGGTGTTTAAGTGTAAAACCCCAAAAGACCCAGGAGCCATATCAGAGAAAGCACTTGATGTCCAAAGAAGGACTTTGAATTTCCATGCCATTATTAAGACATTAGGAATGGCGCCAGCCTGATGGCAGGGAATGCAGAGCGCTCTCCTGCAGAAAGGAGGAGCCATCGCTGTGCACACGGCAGTTCAGGGGGGGCGGCAGATGGACACGGAGCCCCCTGAAGCCAGGCACTGTTGCAGGGAGCCTCCCTGCCATGCCCTAGCAAAGAAAGCACAGTTCCTAAGTAGGATGGGTAGTGATACAAACATAGCAAAGAGGGGCAGACATCTTGCAGGGTTGGTTCATTGCTAAGCCTTATTTTTTTTGCTAAGCCATGGTGGAGGACAGTTACTGAAGTAAGGAGAACTTTCAGGTTTTTTGTCTACAAATTCTGTCCAGTGGCAATGCTCTGCAAGATCACATATGTTATCACTTTCATTTGGGGGAGATTTTGTCAGGTGTCCAACTCATGGATGATATCCATCTGATTATGCCACTTCCTCCACACAAAGGCTTGGCTTGATGCACATGTGTCTGAGTGGAAGGAAGATGCCATGGGATGGTGCCCCGCTGACCCAGCTGATGCAATGAGCTAGCTGCCAACTCCCCTGTATTTCATAGGAGGTGATTTCAAGGGAGCTTTTATCCTCAGCTGAGAAGGTAAATCTGGAACCATTCCCTTGGCACAGGAAAGCATCACAACAGCTGTCTACCAGGAGATAAACAGTTCGGGGGAGAGCAGCTACTCCAGTGCACGTGGACTTCATCAGACAGTCTGGGCTGTCCCTATTGTTTGTGAGCACTGGGTGAGAACAAAGACAGATTGGGCTAGAAAGGGCCCCACGCAGAGACATTCAGAGCCTGTACAGAACAGGACACTTTAATGTCTGCACTGGATTGCCGAGGTTTTTTTATATAATGAGAGGAATCTACTGACTTGGGAATATATAAATGTACACATACCTGAGGCCCAGATGAATTCCCATAACTGTTTCTTTTTTGGTTGCACTTACCAAGAGATGAAACCAGTTCATTACAATTGTCACTTCACAGACAGGGGAGTGAGAAGAAATCTTTGTAGCATTGTCAGTCTTTTCCATTCCCTGTTCCTGGAGCTCTGGGTGGAGTTTCCCAGCTACAGTCAACACACCATTTCCTCAAAGTTCTTGAAGCTGATTCAGTATTGCTTTCAGTCTTTTAACAGTACCACCCCCTGCTTAGGAGGCACACTTCTGAGTGTCAGAGGTGAGCCTGTTTAAAGGAAAACAGCCAGCCCCACTCTAGGCTTACTACTCTCTTTTGTTCACAGATATCTACCCAAAGACATTTATCAAAGATGCTAAATTCAGAGGGAGCAGAGTGAAAAAGACAAGCAGAGCCTGAGGGAAGAAACAGGTGGCCCACATAAAAAGGGGTGACAGGAGATGCAAGGGAAGGGGAACAAGACATGGAAATCCACCCAATAAATAGCTTCATCCATACCACTGAAATGGTGGGGGAGACACATGTTTTGTGATGCTTTTGACACCCTAATAATCCTTGGTCATAGTGAAACAGTCCAACAATGAAGGCACAATGCATGTGAGACCAGGGGGAGAGCTCAGCACGTGAGTGTCCATGTTTAACCCAGTCTCCAGGATGGAAAAACCTTGAGAAAGGATGGAGAAACCTTGACAGGAGAGACTTCACATCTGGTTTCTGTCGGGCAGCCATGACACGTGGGTGGCACCACTCCCTGCAGGGACAGTGTGTTTCAGCAAGTGAAGCCTGTGAGAGGAGCCCACACCTGAGGAAACAGAAAACACCCAGCTCCCCTTCAGCAAGTGCTTCAGAGGTCTGCAAGGGGGCTGTCCTTCAGAGCCCAGCTGCACAGCTGAGTAAACAGTAACGGGTTTGCCTCTGGGAGAGATGATCCATGGTTTATTCCTGAGACCTCCACAGAAGTGAGAAAGGACTACTTTCCTTCCTATGCACAACAGTAACAAAAAGGAGGAAGCTCTCTGCAGGTCTTGCATCAGAACACACAGTACCACACACGCAAAAATTTTCAAGTACTTTCCTAAGATGAATAAGCAATACAATTCTTGCTGCAGAAATAAAAATTAGGAGTACAAGAGAGTACAAGCAAATGATCTGAAGCCCCTTGTCCTGCCAGAGGGGGGATGGCAGGGTTAGGCCAGGAGCACGAGGCAAAGAGTCTTCCATTTGTTTGCTTTCCAGGCTCCATTTTGGAAGAGAGCCCAAAGGAAGGGTGCTTGAGGGTTTTCATGTGGCCGTTTGCTTATATGGTTAGTAATGTAATTATTCAGCACATGTGACTGACCTTGCGCAGGGCAGGCTCTGAGTTACACTAGCAAGGCACTTTTAGTAAAGGCAGCCCGAGTCACTCACAAGCCAGTGAAATAGGTGAGAACAAGAAGAATTACTACAGGTTTAAACTCAGATGGGCTTACAAAACTGTAGCACTCATGTCAGCAACCTACAATAGGTTTTCTCATTTCACTGGGACTCCACACGCAGATTGCTCACATTTGGCAGAGGTGAGCAAGCTCCCGTCCTAGGTTTGCAGGATGTGAAGCAAGGGGGATATTTGCCTTCACACATGATTATGCATCAACAAATGCAACACAGGCAGGCAACAGGGCATCAATAGTGCAGGGAGCTGAGCTGCAGCAGTGACCACTCGATATGGGACCTGTATACTCAACAGAGCACAGGATGGAGGGCATGGCAGGCTAGGTCCTTGAAGAGGAAGTCTTTAGGGGAAGAGATGGACACTCCATGCATTTTGAGGGGGCAGAAAGTAGGAACAAAGCAAAAAAACCCACCCCAGTAACTTGCTAATAAAGCATGGAAGAGTATTGCATCATACTGTTATTGCATCATTATTAGTCAAGCTTCTAGGCATCTGCTAACGTGACAGCCATTTATTATTATTGCAGTGTTTAGACAGATTTCTCAAAGGCATCATGTAGGTGCCTCACTCCTGATCATTTCAGAGAGTGAGGCAATAGGGACTTAGCTCATAGTGCAGCCTCAGCCTGGAATGTGGGAGTGATCAACCCTTCATGAGCCTCTGAACAGCAAAAAGACCAAATGGATTTTCACAGGTGCCCTGTTAAAATCTAGACCAATCAATCTAGTTTGGAAAGACTCGTTAGACTGAACTAATTAACCACTCTTAGCTCTTGAAAGCCACATTGTGGAAAACAGCCTCCAGAGTGTTTGCCAGGGCACAGTAATGGCCTCATGTTCCCAGAGGGCAGGCAAGCCAGCAGCTGGAGGCAGTGCCAGCACAGGCAGTGCCCTCACGGATGGCACATGGTCCCACAAGACCTAAACACAGCCCCTGGTGAGGCCAGTCAGTGCAATTAAGGTCTTTGAGTGCCCTCAGAGCCATGACTATATGTTGGAGTTAAAATGGCACCACTAGCTGAGGAAGTGGATGATAGGAACAGACACATTTGAACTGCTTGCAGTACAGCACTTATGTTGGAATTTCCTAATTCTTGTTTTTCAAAAACTCAACTATTATAATTTAGTGTGACTTTTCTCCATGGAAATGTACTGACCTCAGTCTGGTGGAATCTTGGGTTCAAATCTGATCAGTCAGCAAGAGAAACACATCTGATCTCATTCCAATCCCTTGCAGATTTTTGCCCAAAAAAATCATGCAGACACTTGACAGCTTCTAATTCACTTTGGGGAGATCCAATTTTAGATGGTTGAGAACAAACTAATTCAAGAAGAAGCACATCACAAGGACTGGAATGCTTTTAAATTTGACACTCAACTGACCTGTGTTTTCCTCTTTTCCTGTCCCCCAGTATCAATTCAGTAGTGATCTCACAGAGCCCTTCCATGCTTCTCCTCCCCTGATGGATAAAATCTGGTAGCCAAATCTGCTGGGGATTTGGGCTTTGTCTGGGGGTTGGATTTTTTTTTTCCCTTGCTACCTTAAGCTGAGAAGCAAACTCAGACACTCAGAGTGCAGACAGTGTAACTGCCCGTGGGCAAAGGGAGCTGGTTTCTCCCAGGTCGTGTAAGCTCCAATCAAATGTGTTTCTATTTGGAATACTTCTTGTGGGTAGCTCCCAAAGGAACAGACCAATGCAGTACTCCTTCCCCCAAAACAGCGAGCAAACAAGATAAATCCAGTGACACTTACTCATTTAAAATACAGGAGCTAATGAAACACAAGGAACAGATCAGAACTAGGGGCAGGAAAGTGAAATGACTGAGCCAAGAAATTGATTTAAAAAATAAACCAGTCAAATCAGTTTGAAATACCAGGAAAAGCTTTCTTTCCCTGGCAAATTCACTTGAATACCTGATAAGTAACCTGAAAGGAGAGCTGAACCATGTGTCAGGCAGGTGAGTTTTCTGTGTTGTTAATTATCCCCCCTTTCTGAAGGCACTGCTAGTGGCTGTCGATAGTGTGAGGCATCACTCCTGCCTACATCCCTAACTTGGGGGGCTGTGATGCACACATGAGCTACGTTAAGTTGCCACAACCCTCCACGGGCAGCCCACGTGTGCTGGCTCACTGTCACTAATCCTTGTCGTTTGCCGCTGCAAAAGGAACACGGTGGCTCTCGGGGCAGGGGGTGGGTGTCAGTGTGCAGTGACTCACAGTGTGCGCCCCTGCCCGCCCCTGCCCGGTGCGCAAACAGTTGGGTCTGAACAAGAAATGGTTGTTAAATGATCGACTTAAGTTAATTAAGACTTCATTAATCGCGGGTTTTTCTCTGGGTGGCCTGGGAGATTTTCTTTTGTGTGGCATAGCTCTATCTACAATTGACTCATCACACTTGAGGGCAGATGATACTTAGCCCTGTCCTACGTATTAAATTACTGCTCTGCAGCTTGTTTGTTTAATGTGTTCCACGGTTCTTTGGCCCAAACCCACAATCTGATCGCTCCTTTGCATGTAGGCCGGGGCAAGCTCCACCTCGGAGTCAGCTGTGCAACACAATTGTCTGGGTAGTGCTGGGACAGGACAAAGCTGAGAAACATAAAGTAAATTGGAACCCAGAGATATTTATCTTGTCACCACTGTTTAAAGTAAGCAAACTGAGAAAACAGTGAGCTGGAATAACTGTGTGTAGACACTGCTTGAAAATAGCCTGAGGTGCTCTGTTAAGGCAGGAGACCACCTTAAAAATGAGACCTTTTATGCATATCCCATTGTAATATCATAACTCAATGGTTTGCTTGCCTTAAGCAAACCAGAGTTTGGGACTTTTCTTACAGGCTGTTTGTCCTTGCTGTGCATGGCTTGATTCACCACTGCTTTGCTTTTTGTGGAGTCATTTAAGCCTGGGCTGAGTTATGCGATCCCTCCTCTCTGGGAGAGTGTTGTAGAATTATAAATACTCAACAGGAGGCAGGACAGCTTAGAAATCAATTTTTGGCTCATGACACCAGCTCTCAAACTGAGATACACAGCATCGAGGAATTCTTTCTTCCAGCTGAGCAGGACTCAACTTTCCAACTAAAGCTGGTGTTTTTCATCATTTCTAGAAACCAGCCCATGAAAGGTGGAAAGGCAAATATAGGAAGTAATTTCCTGACATTGCTCTCCTGTTAGTTTTATGTATAACTGTTGGAGCTGTAGCAAGACTGAGCTGTGGCTTGGGAGGGAAGAGCAGACCATCTGTGCTATGGTGTACAGGAGAGGAGGCCTGCACATGGCACTCAAATGAGTCTATGCCAACAGAAAGTTGGCAAAATGCAAAGGCTTTGCTCTTGGTCCTAACAAGCAAATCACCTTTAGTGCTCTGTGTGATGGCAGAAACACATCTCAGCTGTTTTTTGCTATACAAAGTCATGTATTAAAGTAGAAGGGAAGTAAAAGAATTGGTTACATCCAGGCAAAGAAGTCAGGCATAAACAGCCCTTCAAAGTACAAAGAAGCAGCAGGCATAGAGATGTGGTGAATAGGTGCAGGTTCCTTCTCCTGTCCCCTATGCTTGCTGTGACTGCAGGCTCTGGGGACCTACACTGCACACACTGCACACTGTCTTACACACTCTCAGGCATCAAGGAAATCAATTCCAAGCTTTGTTCACAGACATTTTCCATATCTTTCCTATTTTAAGCCTTGCTCTTGCCCTCTGAGGCCCCCAGTGGGAGCTGAAAGGAAAACTTTTCAGGTTGTAGTTATTCCTGAATATAGCCTTTAGAGCAGTTGAGATGCTTGAGAGAAAGGGGTTAATCTGTTCCCAGCTGGGAGCAGTCTGCATGCAGGGATTTGCAAGGCAGTAGGGGCTGTACCAGATGTGAGGGCAGTGATTAACTCACTGCCTGGATCACTGAGGAGCTGTGTGTAATTGGCACCTTATTTTAGCGGCTTTTAGGATCGGGTCTATAATTAAGAGTTTAAATTAAATTCACCCTGATTTGAAAGAGAGAAGCTGAGAAAACAGGGATTGTCTGGGACCATAGTGGTCTGGGCTTTATCCCTTCTTGAAGGGCAGGGAAGAAAAGCTTTAGGAAACCAGATATTTCTATCACAGAGTTACTCTAATTTTGTTGGAGTCAAACAGAAGCCTTCTCTACTCAAGACAGTGTGAATTCTCATAAATGCTTATTTTAAAAAGGAATGATTCATAGTTATTTATTTCTATTTAAAAAATGAATTGTTTTCTGGGGGATTTAAATCTTCCTTGACAGTGTTTGTAACTTGACATGCCACAAAGCAGAGCTGTCACGTAGCAGTTGGAGGATAATACTGAGGAGAAACTGGCTATTCTCGTTGGGCTGTCTGGATGGGAAGGAGCAGCAGACAGTGAGCAAACAGAGCCACGTGAAATGCTGCTAGAAGCAACCTCGAGAGGTCACCTCTGTTGCTAGGCAGGATCCACTAACACAAGCAAGGAAAGGGAAATTAACCTCAGCAAATAATTTCAGCTTTAATAATTCAGGCAGGCGCTGACACTTAGGAATGGATTTGATCTTTAGATGCAGGTTTTTATAGTGAATGTAACCTTCCCCCTTTATTTTTCTTTCCCATCCCAGTTTGGGAGTGGGGAATGATTCTCAGCCCAAGCTTATGAATGATTTTGCCTGGAGTTGACATCTGTGCATTGTGATCCCAGTGGACTAAACCACCCAGAACATTTGGGCTAGGAGACCTTGTGTGGACAGCCCTCTCGAGGGGGACGGCACTTTTTAATGAACTGGCAGAAAGTGTCGGTGGGGAATGATTGCCAGTTCCATCTGAGGGGAGCAATCCCAGCTGTAGGCTGTAATTCGTGTTACCTGTGCACTGGAAAAATCTCCCAGCATTAGCCCTTTTTTCCTCTCAGAGGAGCTAAAAATATGCTCTTTGAAAACAGAGTGACACTGGTTTTAAATGGGAGAGGGGAGAAGCAGAGATGTCTTGGACCTATGTGGAGGGCACGCTGACAAAATTTCCAAAGTGTTTTCAGGGACAGCAGTTCACAGGGAGTATTGGGTTCTGAAAATTGTTGCCATCTGTCCCACAGCTAATTACTTGAGTGCATTAGTCACTGCTGCCTTTGGCAGAGCTTTTCATTTGATTTACAATGAGAGGCTGCAGTCTTCAGTCCCATCTCACCTGCTTGTGGCACACTGGCCGAGAAAAGGTCCATGAGGACAACATTGCACTTGTCCAGGCAAGGGAGAGGAAGAATATCAAGTGGCATTTTAGGGCGCAAAAGGAGAGCTCTCTGTTCACATTAGCCTTGGGCTGTTTGGCTTCGTTGTGGTTTTATTTTTTTTTAATTCTGTACAGTGAGAAGCTCCTGGGATCAAGTTAAAATGTGAAAATATGAACTTTCTTGGAAAAAAGTGCAAAACGCTTCCAGCTTCTTGAGTTATAGGGTCCTGATATCAAACCAAGATGGCTTGCACTGGGGTAATGAGGTGGATCTTACACTGCCAGCTCAAACCTTCCTGTTGTAGAGCAGGACTAGTGCCTGCCCACTAGGAAAACGTGAGGCTGCCAACTTGAGCCAGCTCAAGAGCTGCACCAACGCCTGCTGAGCTGTCTCACCAGCCAGGCGGCCTGGGCAGTGGGGCTTGGTAACCTCCTCAGTCGTGCTGGTGAACATCATCTCATCTCCAGACTCGCTGTCCAGGAGGAAAACAAATGTCGGCTTGGAGCAACAGCAGCAGCAATGTCTGAGGGAGAGGGCTTGGAGGCCGGGAGCGTCTGATTATAAATGTTGGGAAACCCTGAAGAAGTCTTGAACTCAGATATGAATGTGGTGGCTCTCATTCCCACTTCCAGTAGATGTTTACCCAAATGCCATCAACTGCTGTTTGCAAAGGGATTAAAGGATGCAGTAGTCACTGAGGTATCTCTTACCTAGACCTGGGTGTAACCATTTCAAGTGCAATTGCAATTTCCACCATAGAGTAAACTGCTCTTGGTTACCTGGTTACTTTTTCATGCTTCCACTTTTCTGAAGGATCTGCAGGTCCTCCAAATGCAGTGAAATATACTGGCACATTTAATCAGTTGAGCCCCTGAAGAAAGCACTGGGAAACAGCATTTAGAGACAAGAGCTGAGCATGCTGCATTTGCCAACCATATGCTGGGATATTTTCTTTCATACTGGGCTCCACCAGTAGCTTGTATTTACAGGAGTAGAATTGGAAACAACACAGATTGGGAGTAAACAGCATTCAAAAATCATGCTGAGATTTAGCATCCTTTATTTCAGAGAAGGAAGCACAAGGAAGGAAAAACCAGAAAATGAGGTAAGGGCAGATGACATCAGAGGCTGTTGGGTGAGCCACAGTTCTCACTGGCGTCCCAGCAAAGAGGAGTTAAAAGGCATGATATGAAGGAGGACAATTTGCAGATGTTTATAGGGAAGATGAAATGATGATGGCTATAAGAAGGAAACACTGCATGGAACTGGCTGGTTGTGAAATCCTGCCATCAAGTGACTTCTGATAAATAATAGAGGCCAGGATTTATGCCAGATTTGCATTGCTTCCACATCCACACAGGAGAGAAAGAATGGACCAAGCTGCCTCATCCCTTCAGAGGATCACAGGACTGCTCCTGTTCTGATGAACCTCTCACTGCTCCACACTGGTTCCTCACCTCCTCTTGGCCTATGAAATTTGCTCTGCCCCAGACTGGAAGGCAGCTGTGCTGAGGCCAGGGAGGACTATGGACATTCCAGGACAAGTACACCTGTAAGTTGCTGCAGAGATAAGGCAGCCAGCATACTGCTTACAGAGAACCAGAGAAGCAGCTGTTTTAGAGGACCCTCTTAAAACCTGAATTCCTTGGTGTAACACAGGTTGTGCAGAAATGCACAGCTCTTAATCCTAGGGTTTTTTTGAAAGTGAGTGAATGAAAAGTCGCTCCAAAATGTGCTCCCTGCCTGCCTTGCCTCCATCTCTCTTCCAGCATCCACCACCTGCAGAAAGGCCCCTCACTGTTTTCCTCTCCCACAGAGCCCACTTCACCTTACAAGCTGCTGTGAACCGGGGACTTTCTCTACATACAGTCCTTGCTTACTGACCAGCTAGCTCTGCTCCAAAGGCCAGATGTTGGTGAATCTCTGTGGGACTGACAGAAGCCAGCACACAGAGGGAAGCCCAGGCTGCTTTGGGTCAATGAGATATTAATTTAGATTCTGCTCTTTAAGATACTTTGCTGCTGTAGCTAAGAGTGGTGGGTATGGCAATATTTCATAGGGCTTCCATGGCTTTGTAGCCAGGAGAGACAAGAGGCTGTAGCAAGCAGTTGCTGTCCACATGTATTTGTCATTCTAAACCAAGAAGGACATTTTAGCCTGGCTTTCTAAGGAAACAAAGCTTATGCTCTCACGCTGCTTTTCCATCTGTTTCCCCTTTGATTGTTCCTGAGCAAATCTGGAGCCCATTGGCCAGTGTCAGCCAAAGTTGAGCATGGAACAGTGTGCACTTCCCTCTGCGGACAGAAGGGTAGCTTGATGCAGGACAAGGCAGGGATAACCCAGGTCTTTAACTGGGAAAGTCCAGAGCCAACTGGACTGGAGTGCCGGCTTGGCCTGTCCACCCATGCTTGGCTCTGGCTCCACCACAGCTTGTGCCCAAGCATGGAGGCTGGGTAATACCTTGGCTACCTCAGCTAGTAACTGTGCCTGGTGGGGAGAGTTTCCTCCCTAACCATTGTGCTAATCAGCTTAACCCTGCAAGATGGCATCTGATAAACTTGGGCTCTCTAAGAAAATATCTTGTAGCTATTTTGTGTTTGAGTGATTCAAAGTATCCTGACAGAATATGATATATTATTAAACCCCTAATTTTCTCAAGAACTTGCATTTTGACCTGACAATATTTTGAAGAAACCCTTTGAGGGATGTCTTTTTGCAGAGCAATCACAATTGTTACTATAAACACATGCCCCTATCAGTCCCTCTGTCTGACCTTGCACCATCAGATAAGCAGGCTTAGCCTTCATATGTCCTTAGGGATTACTTTATATCTTTGCATAGTGGTGACTGGGATAAAGTGATCTTTTCTGCAAATACAGTTTAGCCTTTAGGAAGTTACTGCTTACTCATGTGTTAACCTCAGCTCTGAGCAGGTGACCAAAGACAGGCAGACTGCAGCTTGCCTGTGCTAGTGAGCTATAAATAAAGAGGAGCCTGCAGCTACAGCTGCCTGTGCTCTGCTGCAGGTAAATATTTGTCCATGGAAGCTTGGTGAGGGCAGCTTGCATTTGACTGGATGACCACAAATCCCCACAGGAAGCTGCAATAAAAATTATTTGCTGGCATCAGATGCCACAGAGTATTAAGACTCGCAGGACAAAAAAAGAACAAAAAACAAACCAGTCCAGTTCATTATCTCAATGACATGTTTTTGACATAGAAAACCAGTATTTGATACCAGAGACTCAGATAATGAAGAGTCAGAAGCCAGCTCAGCAGATCACTGATGTCTACCTCCTAGGCTAAGGCAGGAGCAAGTACTTCAGGATCATCCATCCATTTTGAGATATTTTAAATATCTCAAATGGCAAAGATTCCACAGTCTTCCTAGTCAAACGTAAAATTTGTGATATATTTTTTTTCTAACAGGTATTCCATTCTCATTCTCTCAGCTGCATCTTCCCTGGAGCGTATCCAGCCTCTGACTTTGATTACAACTGTCCAAGTTTTCAGGAGCTGCTTTCCTATGTCCCAGTGATTTTCCTGGACTGTAAATCTGTCAGCATCAATCATTTTGAATATCCTACTTTCCCAATACATTCAGAATGGGCATCACTCCTGATTTTCCAGCTTTTTACAGATTTCTGACATTCTAATGAAAAGCTGTGGAGCAGAGAGGCTACGGTGCAGGACAATTTGAGAGAACGGTACTTCCAGACTTCCAGCAACAACCCTGGAGTTTTGTGTAGCCACAGCAGGTTGACTGATCTACCCTTCATCCCTATGTGCCTCTGCTCCTTTGTGGTCCTGTGTGTGGTGATGAAAACCAGTGCAGAGGGTGTGCAGAGCCACAGCTGGAGTAGAAACATCAGAGCCCATCCAAGAGGCCACTGCACACAACAGTCTGTTGAGGCATATTGGACAGAGAATGGAGGCCCCTTGGGTGAGACACTGCAAAAGCAGAGAGGGTAGAGAGCAGAGGAGGGAAAAAGGGGTCACCACACCACCCCAGCACCCTCATTACCCCCTGCCACTGCTTTGCAAAACTCCTCTGTCAGCAACACCAACCCCAAATTTCTTACCTTTGCCCCTTAAAGGCCTTTTGTGGCCTCTTTTCGTGCATTTCAAGTGTCTCCATTTAGCAAAGCACAACAGTTTCATTGATAAGGCGTCCTTTCCAAACAGCAAGCAAAGGAGCTCCCCTCTTTAAACACCATGGCATCACCTTCAAGGTCATGCTACAAATTCATTCCTAAAATGTTTTGTCACAAACTCTGTGGAAAATGCAGTGAGAATTAGACTGATGGCATGCACTAAAGATACTGCCAGGCACGGAGCTCTGCTCTGATCCTCTGCTTTGAGCGTGGCTGACCTGTGAGGAGCATCTCTGTTGTGCTGTATCTCATGTTGGGCTGGGTTGCTGGTACATGGGCCACCTTTCTCTTTTATCTTTGCACAATGGGCACCCCAGTACAAAACTGGAGCCCTGAGCTGAGACACAGTTAATAAGCAAGTTGGTTACTGCAAAATGGAGAATGAGTATCAGTCCTTTTAACGTCAGAACAGTCTTGAAGCTCTGTTAATACAATTTTAGTATTATTCTTTATGAAACAATCCTGTTTAACCAAGATGACCAGACTTTTCCCATCTCTAATTTTAATGTGGTTTTATAAAATGGATACATTTGACATGTTGTCTAGAAACATTAACCAGGGAGGTTAAGGGGTGAGGCTCTTGGGTTTAAAGCATCCATTTAGTAGAGAGATAAATGAATTGACTAAGTGCTACCCCATTTGTCATAGGGCTATTATACCTGATTTTTTTTTCTGGGCTGGTTATAAGCTATTGGGTAATGGGGTAGAATTAGATTTTTACAGAACTCTGTGCAGATAATTTTCTTGGAAAACATTTTGAAGAGCCTGCCTGTCCAGAATATGAGATGTGATGTTCCACTGCTGTCTGATTGATTGGTCCTCAAACAGCAGGACTGCAGCTGCAAGTGGTAGCCTGTGGCTCCTCCATTAGAGTTTCTGCACTAGCACAGGAGAGCTGTAATAAAGAGAAATGACATGTTAATGTGGAAGTAGGTTCAAAAGCCCTCAGATTTGAGCATCATGGGACATTAAGGAAATTTAGCATTTGATCTAGAGCAGGGCTACTTGGCCTGGGGAGCCTCAGGTCCAAAGTCATCACATCTTAAGATGCTGTGGGCAGACTGTTTAACTTGAGCTCATCTGCCCTCATAAAATTAATCCAAATAAAGAATACCAAGGTAACTTCCTCACATCAGGATCCCAAAACAATGGAGAGTCATCTTAAACAATATGAATACTAGGTAATGTAAAACCTGGCTGGATAAAACACTGTCTATTACATATAACAAAAATTATCCTGCACCAGTGGGAGTAGAAGCAGGGGCAGATTTCCCATTTTCCCTATATTTTCCATGAATATTTTCCTCTGAAATGCTCTCCACCTTTCCCATATTCTGACATCTCTGTCAGGCTAAGGAAGGTACAAAGGGAAAGCTCTGGAACATTCTAGGGTTATGCAGTATTTAATCTCCAGGACACCCTTATCTGAAGTTGGCTGAGACACTTCAGACAGAAATAGGTCCCACCCTAACAGAGAGTAAAGGGAACAGAGGATATTTTATAGTGGATAATCAACAGGATTCCACAAAATCACCACCAAGGCATTACAGACAAGCTTTTTTTTTTTTTTTCACATTAGCAGTGAGGCTGAAGGATGGATACAACACAGAAGGGCTCTGCATCAGGTGAGGGGCAATTCTCTATGCGCTTAGCAGGGTTTATTTGCCCCAACAAGAGATCTAGAAGAGGGTGGTGTTATTCCTTCAGTACATATCTTCTTTGATGCTCTCTTTTTTTATCAAGCAACAATGATCTTCTCTTTCCACAAGCAACAATGACCTTCTCTTTTCACAGTATATCCTTGACCTTCCATATGTTCATTCCCAAGCTCTTATATCATTCTGTTTTCCTCTTTCCTCCTCCCTTGTTAAACTTTCCTTAGCAAACAGAATTTCATGACGCTCTCTGTGGCTGGGAGGAACTCCCTCAGCACAACCCCAGATCTCACTTGCTGTTCTCTGTTAAAATCCCACTCAGGAAGCCCAAATGCCTGAACAAAAGTTGGCAGTGTGTAGGCTGACGTGCTGCTCTCCTGCTCACTTCTAGCCCCCAGCCATGCTGTGCTTAGGTTTTTCTCTGCCTTGAAGACTGTTTGGGAGCATCTTGGGAATTTTGCTCTGGGTCTGTGTCTCAGCCAGCTGAGAGGATTGGGTACTCTGGTACCCCTGTGTTTTATGAACAAAATGTTAATATCATGAATAGTGAGCTGCTTTAGGACCACAGCTTGACAAGTTCAGTCATGCAGAACTGAAAGTGGACTTGCAGTTGAGGTCCAAAATAGTCTGTGAATGCCTGACCAGGGAGGCTGGGATGACAGGCACCCAGCTTCCTAGCAGGTGCTCATTTCTTTCACATGGAGCTACTGTTGGAGGTCAGGGCCTCTTTATTGGAACATGATGTGACTGCATCGCTGCTGTTACAGTACAAAGAACAGAGTCATCCCAGTGACACTGAGAATGGGCCTTTTAGTGAATAAATATCAGACTCTCTCACTGGAAACCTGTAATGGTGTCAGTACAAATCAGGGGATAAGTAGAAAGAAGTGACCCCAGCTATCAAATATATTGTCTCTCTCTAGATTTTGTCTCAGGAAGTCCCCAACACGTTTTGGGGCGGGTCTTGCAAAATGCAGGTGTTCAGTTTTGAAACTGATGCCCCTCAAGTCGTGGAAATGTTGGCTGAAAGTCCCCTCTACAAATATCTCCTAGTGCAAATGTCTTCTCTAAAGCCCAACCTGGCTCTCACCAACAGCAGGGTATTGTCCACTGCTCCTGAAAATATCTGCTGTTTGTGTCTCCCTGTTGGGTGGTCGTGGCCACCTCCAGCTCACCTCTCAGACACCTCTTCCCAGCCTAAGCAAGCCTGTCTCTGAGGGGGTACCTCCTGCAGGCCCCTGAACACACGGAAACCCCACTGGGCCCTTGCAGCTTGCCCACATCCNGGTTCAAATGCCTTACAACAGGAGCCAAAGCCAGACACAGCAACCCAGGTACAGCATCCCCACCACCCAGCAGTCTGGAATAAGTTCCCTCAGAGCTGGCTGTCTTCCTCCTCCCCAGCACACACACAGGCTTTCTGAGGGAGGAATTGCTGTCAAAGGCACTCATGAGTTCTTTTCATCCATGAAGTTGCCCGGTTGTTTTTTGGACCTCTGTAAAGGTTTGAATCTAAAATCTCCACAAAGAGTTTTACAGATTTCTTGCACAGCGTGTGAAGAACCACTTCCCTCTGCTTGTGGAGAGCTTGCTAATTGCTAGTTTCATTTCTTGTTCTCATACAAGAAAGCACAATGAACCATTTATCATCTCCCTGCCCTTCCTGATTTTATAGATCTCTGTAGAAGTGATAACAAAAGAGGACAAAAATACATGAGTAAGACAAATGCTATATTCTGCTTTTCTCTCCCTTTATTTCCTGAAACATGTGACTCCTCACACTTCATTTGAGCATCACCTTTGGAGATTCTCTCCAATTGTTTCCTTCTCCTTTGTATTTATTGCACTCCACCAGTAAACAGCCTAGGAGTAACTGAGGCCATAAAAAACCATTTTCCTGCTCATTTACCTGTGTTGTTCTGGCAATTGCTTAATGTGACTTACTGACACAGTTTAGACCACAATGTTGACAAGTTTAATTCCTTGCCTTTGAAGGACAGGCTAATACAATTTTCCTCTGCATTCCTCCAGGCCATAGAGGCAAGAACAGCTACAGGCAGAGGTGTTCTCAAGACCCTCAGCTGCATTATCCTCTGAATTTCATTAGGATTCTGAATAGTGCTGCTGATTAAGTTGACTGGGAAAAAAAGCAACTTAATATGTTAAAGAGCTGCAAAAAAGAGCTGTAATTCTTTCTGAAAGATTGTTTTCGCTTCTTGCTCTGCTAATCTGCTGCTTGTGTTTATGACGACAGTTTATGACAGTCAGTATGCATCCTCAAGCAACAATTTTAATGTCTGCTCAACATATGCTGTTTAAATGATTTAGAAGTCACTGATCTTGCAGGCAAAGTTTGACATTCAGTATAGAACAAGGCCTGAAGGGAAGGAGATAGCCTGCAGCTTAGGAACAACCAGCTGAACCCTACAATAACGAACCCCAGTCTCCAGAAGAGCTTTGCTAGAGCAAGGGATTCAAGCAAGGACTGAGGGAGAGGTACACTTTTAAGCTGCCCCTCTGAATCTGACATAGGCAAGGAGCCTCCAAGTCCTCAAAATGTTCTGTTTGTTCAAGGCTTGATAGAAAATAAGCTGGCCATCTCAACAGAGTGAGAAAACTGATGTGGAGTATAGCTGGTGATGTCCTGCTAATACCAAAACAAGGGGCTCCCACTCTTCACTGTTGACTCAGTTATCCTGAGTCTATCACCAAGGGAGGACAGTGTTTGTCCTGTGAGCAGGAGATGATGATGTAGGAAGAACAAACAGCCTCTGTATGGGAATGGGAATTATCATGAGGGCTGACAGTAACCATTGCCAGGGACTTTCCCCATGCTTGTTAACCATCCAGTGCAATTTGAGCTGCCTGGTTTGGGGCCATGAGGTTAAAGGTGGTCTCTGTTTAACACACACCTGTGCTGATAGGGAGGCAGTCCGGACTATGAGGTTTATTATGCTGCAGAGCCACCCCACATGGAGGAAATTTCCTAGGGCTGCATGCAGAGGTGGACACGACCCTGTAACAGGGATAGAGACTGGAGGAAACACGAGGCAGCAGCCAGAACCCTTGATACGATCCTTTGGATTGACTGAGTGCAAGTTGCTGTTCGGGTGATGCTTGGCCTACGGCTTAGAAAGCCAAGTTTCTTGTGCAAGAGATCCTAACTCCTACGGGGAGCTGGATCTTGGCTCCTCCTACCCAATGCCTCGGTAGCGGCTCTTCTCCTAAAATTATTGAATGGCACCACCTTGTGGGTGCTGGGAGGTGAGGAGACTTTTCCATCTTTATTCCATGCGCGGACTCTGCAGGGGTACATTTGAATAGCGAGGCATGCAAAGGGTGATTCATTCTCACGCTGCTTCTCAAAGAGCGGGCACTCATCAAGAAGTGCTTTTCTGCTTGTTTCCTGCCAGCTGACAGAAACAGATTTTAGTGCTTAGCGGTTGATTTTCAGAGCTTTACTGATTTTGTCTTTGCTAGAGGCCTTATTGGAAAACTGCAAACAGATAAAATAATTGACACTTTCCAAATATAGAGGAAGTGCAGAGGAAGATCACAAGAATATACATTAAAGGTCATCTGCCCAGTACACCGTATCTTACCTTTTTCCAAGGTGTGAAATCCATCTCAGCTGGTCCATGCGCCACACAATTCCCTAAACTCCTGAAAGTAAGGTACAGTGGGAGAATTTACCATATGTACTCTTGAGTTTGCCTTTAGGGATTACCCTGGCAATGACAGCACATGTCCCAAACTGCAGTATCTGGGAAGCATCAGACATATGTTCGTGAATAGAACAGCCTGTGTACAACGGCTCCAAGAATTTCCAGAAAGCATTGGCTGCATGGTGTGTATTTTATGCAGCATTAGGATTCATGTTATCATGGCCATGCAGGAACCCAGGATGCTAAATAGCAGCTGTGAGTCAGTGTGACTGTGCATGTATGGAGTACCAGGTTTTTTTGGTCAAGTGGGATTATCACATATAAATTCAAGAAGCTTCTTGAAATCTACCCAGATAAAATTTTGCATAGGGAATAGGATGATGTCCTAAAAAAAAGGGATATATTGTTGCCTAAGCTGTATCAAGAAAATGGAGCAGAATCTTAAGCAGAATACAGACAGGTGAGCAGAGACATTCATATGCTTCTATAGCCCATGGTGAGAAATTCAATAAAAACATAAATAAATTCAAATGGTTAAACTACCAATTAAATTTTTCAAGCCTGCTTCTCAAACTTAGTTAGAATTTTGGAAAGAACATTTTCATTTTACACTGTTGACCACAGCCATGTGCCCTCCCAGTTTTTTCTAGGCAGTTACAAGGGCTAGATGCAAGGTTGTGCCAGAGATGTGCTGAGACACCGTGGGCAGAACAACGTGGTCAAGGCAGTGTGGTCCACAAAGTGAGGAGAATGCCAAGAAAAGGGATGAGGAAAGCTTGCCAGGGGATTAGAAAGATTTCTGAGAGCAGGCATTAGGATAGGAGTGGGAAGGCACCAGGCCAGCCAAAGCAAGGCTCTGCAAGGGGCAGTTTACTGTGAGTTCCCAATATCCCTAGGCATCCACCAGGATAACACCATCTGAGGTGTTGCCTGAGCAGAGTGAATGATGGTCCTGTCCCTGGAGCACCTACAGCCTGACAATAGACCGAGATGTGCTGAGAGGAAAGCGTGTGCTGTGACAGCAGGTGGATGATGATGAGAGGCAGCAATGCCAGCACATGAGCAGCACTCTGGGTGCTTTTTCCAGCCATGACAATGAAATACAGTTTAAAGCAGGGATCTGGAAGAGGAAAATGAGCCAGTGTTAGAGACAGTGATGGGGATTTCCTCTTCACTGCCCCAAACATGCCTGTGTGGGAGAAAAGATGAAGAAGATTACTTGGAAATTCAGAAAACTGATGACAGTAGTGACCTCCTGGATAAATCAGAGATTACTATCGATATCTGGTTGTTGAAGGGCAATGGTAAGAAGGAAGGGAATTTGTAGGCCGAAGAGAAGAGCAGTGAATGTTTGCAAAAGGGATTAAAGGAAGTGAGGGAGCCCCTCTAGTGGAAGAATCCAAGAAAGGCAATCACAGTCGTTAGCTGGGAAAATGATCCTAATCCAGGATGGTCAAATGTGAATCAAGATCATCCCAAAATGCACAGTGTGACATCATTTATATTATGTAAGGCAAAATCCCCTCAAAACCAAAGAAAACATCCAACAGTTTCTGCCAAGCTGATGACAAGAAAAGTTTTTCCTGACTAGATACCTGGTAAAGAAGCCACACCTGAGCATGTGAGAAGAACACGCTGGTCATGCACACAAATTTTAAATCATGTAGAAACAGGATATTTCATAGTCTTTTAGCCTGGATTCCAGAACTCCCTGTTCATTCACCAGGTGCTAGGGAAGGTCCCAGAGACAATAAAACTCCCAAATTAAGTATTGGTCCCACCTCTCATGTGAATCTGAGGAAGCCAGAAAGACTTGCAATGTGTCAAAAAACATAATTCAATGGACAGGGAAGAAACAATGGCTGCCTCTATTATTTGGGGAAATCACTAACTTCGTGTCCACCTCAGTTTCCAATTTGTAAAGCAGGGTGAAGAGTAGTTCTTTGGTGTTATAAAAAGTCACATGTCAAAAATCATGAAGGCTCTGAAATGCCAACATACTAAAGAGAGGGAACCAAATTCGTGTCTGGGCCTGATATATAGTGGCACCAACTTTTTGCAGCTTGCAGATTCTGTTTTAGCACTGAGCTGCCAAACAGGATGGCAGACCAGCGGAGCTGTGTTGGGAGAGGACAGCTCCAGCTGCAGAGCACGCTCACTTATGACAGCCACCTTCTGCACCAGGAACCGTGGCTGTCAGGAGGACAATGCCTCTGCCTGACGAAGAGGATGAGGAAGATAATGTCCATTAGACACCTGTAATAGTTTAACACTTCGATTTTATCGTGCAGCAACACATTCAGTATTTCCACCTATTTATGTAGTGTTCAAGGGCTGTATTTGACAGGCTTTAATGTAAACATGGTATTGCTGGCAGACCAACAGCTTTTTTTTTAGCATTGCTTTTACAGAGTCTTTACATAGAGTGAGTTGATGTGTGACTCATTTAAATTCAGATTTTTTTTACTTTGAGCAGATGTGGCCCCTCAGTGTGAGCCCAAGAACAGTTGGGGTGTTCCTGGGATTTATTTACAAACCTCCAAGCCAGCAGTTTCAAATCTGGGTTAAAGTTAGATGCCTGTTTCCATGACAGATGGTCTCTTTTTAAGAAGGAGTGAGTCTTGACAACTGGGGCTGGCTGGGAGAGTGAATTTGTGTTTCATAAAGATGATTCTATTTTCAGGGTATTTTCAAATCCCAGATAAAGATTTAAATCTCCAAATTCAAATATCATTTAGGGAACAACATTTCATCTTGCCAGCATCAAGGCTCTTGCTGATCCCTAGCTGCTGTCAGTATTTATCCAGGCTGCTGGAAGAACGAGGAGTCCTGGCTGTGTTGTCACCTGCCTGACAGAGCTGTGGGGTGTCAGGAGTGAAGGCTGGCTGGGAACGTTTCTCAGAGGGTTGTGCAGTTCCCAAGTGCCCTGGTGTTCAGGGAACAAGCCTGATCCCATGGACTGTCCCTGTGACTTGTCATGGCAGGATTGTGGTAGGGGGTCCCTGGGCTCCACAGCAGCCCTAGAAGTAAAAGGACCAGAGAGAGGTTGCTATAGAAACCCTGATTGTTTTTTAGCCCTGACAGGATCAGATCTCATCAGAGGTTTTCCTGGAGCAGCTTAGAGGAGAACCATTTCCATAAAAATGTTCTAGTCCTTCCACTGAAGACTCCAGTAGCGTTGAACAAGCAGAGCCTGCTGCTGATCCAGCCTTCAGGAGACAAGGTATGTGCACAGCACAGTGCCACCTTCCCCTCCTGAAGCAAAAGCTCTGACACGGGGGAGGAGTCCCCACCCTTGTCACACAGGGTGGCTGCTGAAGCGTGTGAAATCACACGAGGTGTCTGACATTGGTGCAAAGTCAGGAGCTCCAGGTTATTTTCCTGGCCTGCAGCTACTTTTGTGGAAAGGTAAGGAGCTTCACTAGGTCCTTCTAGCAGCTCTGTGCTGGTGTCTTGTGTCTTTATCCCATCTCAAATGGCACAAGATGTTGCATTTAAGGGCAGCAGCCTCCTGTGAATTGTCCATAATTGTCAACATCACTGCCAGGCAAAGCAAAGGGAGGGCACCTCCTGTATCTGGTGAGGTTTCACCATGATCCTTGTGAGGGAAAGCAGCATCCCTCCAGTCTGACTCCTGGCCCCCAGTGCCTGGATTTTTCATTCACTGACCACATCTTGGTGCAGAAAGGCAAAGCCTGAGACAAGGAGGAAGAGGGGAGAAACCACACTCAATGTGCTACACACGAGACAACTGCAGCATGTGCTGCTGAGCAGAGGGGAGCTTGCAGTCCCAGAGCATGGCTACAGACCATGGCCCTTCATTAGCCTGCATTATTATCAGGGTGGCACCCAGAGGAATTTTGTTGCCAGTGGTGTGACTCTTCTTCAAATTATCTCACATGCCATTAAGAAGAGGGCCACTGATTTTTTGTTTGATTTCAGTACCTTGCTGTTGACATCTTGAAGGAGTGTTTGCAAAGGCAATCTGACATTTGTCACCCAGAAAGCTGACTGTACACATGAGTTTGTGCAGACTTCATGTTCAGGAGGGAAAGAGCTTCTCCTTCTTAAGTTTTCACCTAAAGAAAACAAAAACAATAAAACAAAAACAAAACCACCCAAAAGAAAACCAGCATGCAACTGCACATATGTTAAAAAATTAAGCCATCCTTCTAAATTTCAGCAACCTGAGAGTTCAGCTGATTTCTTTCTGCCTTTCACTTTTGTTACTTTGTAGTAAAAGTTTTTTCCTCATCACCAGTTACCAACTTTATCAAAAGGGGACAGTTTTGCTCATGATGGGCAGAAGACACTTTTAAAACCAAATTTAAATCCCATAGTATGCCAAGTCAATCCAACTTCCCTTAGAGCATTAATGATGAATATTTCATTCTCTTTAATAAGTCACAAATAGAATTTATTTTTCTGTACTGAATCAACTAAATATATGAGCCAGAGGCTTCAGTCAGCAAAAGGGTGACTTTGTGAAGATCTTTAAATTCTCCTTTGGTGTTCAATTCAGCAGCTGTTGGCTGGGATGTCATTAAGGGCTGTTAGGCACTAGCAGCTGTTTCAGGTAATCTGGTATTGTTAGTATTTGTTTGGTCACAGCTCAGAGGTGTCCAGGATGGTATTTCCCTGGGCGCTGATGAAGGAGTACTGAGGTAGCCCTCACACAGGAAGCTCACACTCCAAGCAAACACTGTACCTCAATGGACTTAATGGGAATCTAAAAGTGCTCAAAGCATTTGTGAGGCACCAAAAATGCTTCTCCTTTAAGCAGCCTTATGGGATTTCCTGCTTTCATTCTGCTAGTAATCCATCTGCTCTTGAGTGAATTCTCAGTGGCTGAGTGACTGAGTGATTTCACATATACTTTAAACCATAAAGATGGAGGAAAAAGGTGACCAGCTGCAGGTTAGCAGGATCTGAACTTGTTATATGTGACAGTAGAAGCAATTTGTCACTGTCTGAGTCATCACAAGTGCCCTGTTCAGGGAATCCACTCTTTCAATGCAATTCTTTGAACAAAGCATTAGAGATAATGAAGTCCAGAGGAAACTTACTTGGACAAATACAATTTTCAGGCAGTTCTGAAAAGCTTATTGTTGATCACACTTATTCCAGATTAAAAACCCTTTGCAGATAAAACCACTGGAAACTGTGGAGAACAGTCATGAGTGGTTATCTTTGGCTCTTGATGAAGTATTTAGTCTGTGAGACAATAAAATGCAGGGCATAGGAACTGGCAATCTTGATGACTAAATTAACTTTGAAATCTCTCTCAGTCTCTGAGACCTCAGAAGATACTGCAAAGACTTTCCTGACAAATAATTTTGTACTTACACTGGGGCTGAAGATTGTTTTCAGTGACCTCCAGCAGTTAATTATGGGCTCATAAGTTGCAGACTATGGGGTTTTAGAGAGCTGCTCAAAGCCTGGATTTTCCTTTGTAGTGGATTCAATAAAAATAATTTAGAAAATGCATTCATGCCTTTTTTGGACCATGAGTTTTGTTGACAGATGCAATGAAACTGATACATCCTGCAGAGCTGCTCGGTCTCGTGGCACTGACATTTCCCCCACAAAAATACCCAGAAGTTAACTTTCTGAGCAATTCTTTCTTGTTTGCAATACCAATATAGCAAAAAAGTGACTAAGAATGTTCAGACAAATTTGCCGCAATTTTGTTAGGAATGGCACAGATGTAGTATTTTATTTATTTGTCCATCTACATGGTGGTAGGACCTTGGATTTGCAGTTTTGGTGTAGTGTCAGAGCCTGCATACACACAGAGCAAAGACCTTAATTTACAGAAAAAAATAAAATCTTACTTTGGATACTGCTAAACATTTAGCCTCACTGATATCGTGTAGCACTGAATTCCACAGGTTAATTATGGCTTGTGTAAAAAAGCATTGCTTTTTGCCAGTGTTGAAAACTAAATGTATTCCTGCCTTCCTGAATGCTTTCTCAGCAGTCGACAGCCTTGACATTTACATAGGGGTATGGTGAAACAGGGCACCGGCACCCGTAATCATCACGAGGAAGGAAAGCATCCAATAACATCCAATGATATAAAACTGTTTCACAGTCTCAGCCTTTCCCTGGAAAAACAGCATCTGGCTCAGTGTATCTGTAGGCACAGACAGTCTGCAAGGGCTTTTTTTGTTCTTTAAACAGAACTCAGCTGACAGGTTACTTTCTGGAAGAGGCATGGTAATCTGTCTATTTATGTACTGCCTTTGAGAGATGTAACCTCAAATTAGGATAGGAGTTGGGAACTGAAACAAATGGGCTCACAGAAATGTGAGACACTGGGATTCTTGGTGTGCAGGCTCTGTGTAATCAGGTCTCAAAAGCATTTTCAAAAAATAGAATAAAATGAGCCTTGTTTTTTTTATAGCTGATTAAACTGAGCTGACGTCTCATCCTCCAGACATGAACATACTGCTTGATCTAACCTACATTTGAAGATGTGTATGATGTTCAGTGAGAGTTGGAAACATCATTATCCTTTGGAGTTAGCCCAGTGTTTACTGAGTACCTGCCTCTGGAAATGGGCAATCCCTCCCTGGGAGCTGACAGAGGAAAAGCATTTGATCCATGGTGGTCAGGATTCTGCCCTGACCAGCCTGCAGCACCTGACAGTCCTCAGGCCCTGACAATTCCAGGCTCTCACACCCTGAAAACGGAGAGCTCAATAAGCCAAACAGTTTATTTGGGCACTGGGACTCATATCCATGAGAGTCCTGTTCAGAATACAGGATGGTACTGGTTGCACCTCATTGCTCCAGGTTTTCTCCAGTGCTCGGATGAAGTTCACTCCTGAATTCTGCCACCTCCTGCTCCTGACCCCTCTCCTGGCCCAGCTCACTCTTTGTCTGAAGCCCAGTCCAACTTGAGACCTCAGCACCCATCCCTCTCACTCAGGCTTGTTCAGACCCCAAACTGAGGGGTTGCTGAGGCTTAGGAGGAAGGTGGCTTTTGGAAAGACTCAATATCCCCACATCCCTCATCTGAGAGGAAGGGAGCTTATACCTCAGAGTCAGGGGCCACAGCTGGAATCACAGGTCTCTGCCACTCAGGTCACATAGTGACAACCAGACAGCTGTGGCATGCCTTTCCAGCTGGCCAGTGCCACACAGTGACACACATTGGGGTTATGTGTGCCCAGAGAGATGAGAGTGGCTTCAAAAAAGCAATCAGCTTTCACATGGGGTAGAGATAGGCACCTGCCAGGTATTTTATAAATCAAGCTGTCTCTATAAATTATCCTTTGACACTGGAGACACAGAAGATTCTCTGTGAAGATCCATCTTCAGTCTTACACTTCCCTGTTTTCACAGCTGTGGAGATGCTATCACATTTGCAGCAGGCTCTGCTTTGCCATAAGCAGGGCAGCTCATTGTCTGGCATTGCTGTCACCATGCTCCTGTTGCACTTGATGCCTTAAATGGCTACCTAGAAACAGAGACTAGACAGGAATAAAGGAAAAAAATGAGGTATTTATTTGAAAGGCCTTCAGATGTACACTTTTGGGTTCCAGAGGGTCCTGCCTCAGTGGATCCCAAAATGGATGACAGGTCATGAGTTCTTCACACTTTGATATCAGCATCAATTCACCAACCAGAACCCAGCCAGTGATGGAACTTCCCCAAGCCTGCCCTCCTCTCCCCCAGATGATGGTTTACAGTTCTTGTTCTGGGTGTCCTTGGAGAGCAACTTAGAGGCTTTGTTATGTCTGTCTTAGCATAAGAGAACAGCACTTAACAAGCTACAGGAAACTTCAGAGTTACACTAGCAGTACAGGATTTGAAAAATATAAAAGTTAAAACCTAAGGCATCACACTGACTGCTCTTGGAGGCCAACACACTTGTCATGTTGCTTCTAAAAGGTTTGCTTCCTGTCAACACCCAGATATGCTGGAAATGTTTCCTACCTCAAGGGCTCTGTCCATATCCAAATTTAGAAGCGGACAAAGGAAGAGGAGGAGGCATACTCAGATCTGTGCAGGCTGTTTTGGGGCTTGTTGCAGCAGAGCTCCAGACTAACTGTACTTGGGAAGTGAAGCTCTGGGGAAAACTGGGACACAACAGGCCAAGCCTTTTGCAGGTTGCATAAACAAGAACCTGCAGGAAAACACTGTTTCACTCTGGCTTCCCCAATGTTTATAAGTGCTCCAGGTCTTGGTACAATGTCCAGGTGGGCATCTGGGTGTAGCAGTATGAGCAGGACACATCTGGATTACAGCAGTGCTCAACCAGCAGCACGGACATCACCTGAAAATCCTCCATTTGTCTCTAGATGAGTCCCTCTTACATATATTGCATGTGTCCATTGCATGTGAGGTAGTTATCCTTACTTCCAAAGTTGTGCAGGTAAATGACCATTTGGTGTTTGATTTGTTCTGCATGCAGCACATCAGCTGGTCCCGTTTCAAGTAGGCTTTCCAAAGTGGTAAATCTCCGCTTATTTTCATTTCCTGCCTCTAGCAATGTAGTAAAAGCTTCTCTCATTTGCTGTTTGAATCCTGCAAGCAGAAGTGAAATGTTCTGCAATCCAGGACAGGTCAGACTGTAGATTTTTCCACCATCCCAAAGCCTAATTTAGTCAACTGGATGAATTAGAGCTGGTAAGCGTGTAGCAGGACATAAAAGAAACCCTTCATGCTCTGTAAAAGCCTTGAGGTGCACAGGGCTCTGCACAAGGGCAGAAGTTCATCACACAGCTTGTCCCCAGGCTATACTGCACAGCCTGGCTGGACGTGGAATGCAGGACACAGCACGCATTTGCTAGAGCCTCACCGTGGCTGAAGGGTTATCACCCACCACCAACAGATCAGCTTTACTTTCCCAAGGAAAGGAAAAAGACAAGGAGACAGGATCCTGAAAAACAGCATGCCTCTGAAGAAAGGCACCAGGTTTCTCTAATTCTCTTTTTTTGTGCTCAGGCATCGGATATCTGGCAACTGATTTGCTTCTTTGTATGTCCTGGCTGGATCATCCTGTGCCCCTCCTGTACAAAGGGCACACAAGAATTGAAATCAGTTTTGCCTGGAAACAGATGCCAATTAAAATCACTGGAGAAGGGCAGAAAGGGAGCAAGAAATACGTCACTGGAGTTGTTGACACAGGTAGAATGCTGGAGTTGGTCCCAATCTTTCCCAAAGCCTTTGTTCTTCTGTTTCCCAAACAGCTTCTTCCTTAAAGAAGCTCACTGTGTGTGAGTAGGTAATAACATGATAGAAAGAGCTGAGCTGAGCTCAAATGCACCCCATGACTACTGGAGCTTGTGGCAAAGCTGTTCTTCCCTTAAAGGAGATAAAAGCATTGTTGCCACCAGGCAATAAAATGACAAACATGAAAGACAAGGAGCCAGCCAAACAAGCAATTTATCTTCAGTCGCAGTGACCAAAATCTGCTGTTGGTTTTGTCTTTTTCCAGAAGGTGTCTTCCCTCACTCTTGTCCCCACACTTCTCATTGCTCCCTGTGCCTTTGTACAGCGTGACTGGAGGAAGAAATGATAGGGAAAGGTTGCTAAGCCCAAGCCCCATTCTCAGTAGGATGCAGCACACCAAGCCCTTCTGCTTTGGTTTATTCCAGAAACAGGATCTATTGGAACCCTTTATCCCTGCAGCGCAGTTTGGCCATTGCTGGCAACAGGCTGCAGCTTCTGTACGGAGTTTGCAGGGCTGAGGCCTGCCAAACTTGCTCTGCCTGGACTACTACTGAGTACCTGCTGCTTTGTTTCAGTTTGGTTTAGCTGTAGGAACACTTTCCTCTTTCTAGCCAGGTGCCTATGGCTGATTGGGTTTATTTGCACTAGCACTGAGTGGTAGAACCACAGTTTTATACCAGCGGCTCTTCCATGCACCAGGAGGTGTTCACAACTTCATACACTGGAGCTAACACATACCATCGTGGTCTTGGTGTGACAGCAGAGGTCCTGAGAAGTGGGAGCACAGGGTGCAGTGCAGGCAGGTACAGGCCCAGTGGGATGGTAAGGGATGGGGCCCTGGCTGACTCAGAGCACTCGCAGCTACAAACAACTCACCTACGGAAGCTAAAGTAATGCGGATATAGAGCTGGATGAGAATGGCTTCAGGGGTAGCAAAGCCAAAAAATAATATCTTACACGTATATAATCAGCATCTACAGTAAATTTGGATGTGAAATGGAGTTTCAATCCAATGAAGAAAAAACAAGGTGCAGAAGCATGTAACAAAGCATAAAACTGACCCCCAGGAGAATCTGGAGTGAGGAAGAAGACAGCATCACCATCAACCTCACATACCTCCCAAACGCTGATGATTTCCTGTAACACCACCACCAGAATGAAACCATCAGCCTTAGGATCTGGGTCAGAACAGGCAGGGGGAACATAATAGCAGGAATAGGGGTTGAAGATAAGAAGGTTGTGCACAAGACCTACCAATTATTTATTATTATTATTATTATTATTACTATTGAAACTTTTTCTGCATAGGAATATTATTTATTTTTCTGTAATAATTTGACCTGGACTAATAATGATTTTTTATTAGAGTGCTAAAAACTAATAATGATTTTTTATTAGAGCACTAAAATTTCAGTTCTACTAACATTCAATTCTTGTCTTTATATACAAGGTATGTTTTCCTTTTGCCCAGAAACACTATTTCATGCATAACACTGTAAGAAGGTTTCTGAATAGCTCAGAAACATTCAATATTTCTCATAGGTTCAAAATAACCAAATACTTTATGAGCTGAAATCACCATCAAATGTGAAAAATGCATCTGCCCAGGAGAGGTCTAAAGAGGTTCTCAGCCTCAGATGAAAAGGTAAATGGTGTTTTGGGTAAAATCAGCTTTTGTTTTCTAGTTTTTCCCTTCAAACCCATTCCTGCTCTCTTGGATGCTCTCCCTCTGAGTCAAAACTGATTCTATTCCTCTTCTAGACTGTACTTTGTCAAAGAGGAAAGCCACAACAAACACCTTATGAATTAGGAGACATTATTTTTAGCCGCAGATCAAAATTCAAAGAAATAAATAGAAACTTCCAAACTCCTAGTCATCTTCTAGTTCCTCAGTAAAGCTTTCCACATCAATGTCTTCCATTTCTAATGGTTCTGTTTTACAGATGTATTATGCTTACAATAAAATTCAGGAGCAATGCATTGCCATCAAACAGGTACCCTTAGCACCAGCTTTTCTAAATTCCTGGGGAAAAAAAAAAAAAAGGGGGCCAAGAAAAAAAGCCACCAGAGAAGACAGACCTGTGCCATTTGGAACCATAAAGAGGTGAGCAAACCACCTGAGGGACTCTCCTAGTTTTGGGCAGAATTACAGTGTAACCTCTAATTACAAGGTACCATGTAATTACAGATGTTTTCACATCCTGGACATCCTGGAGCTGTGGTGTAGAGGTGATTTGCCATCAGCCTTGTGGCCATTCCTGATTCTGGGGTTTTGGCTTCCCTCTTCATTGAAAATACTTGCAGAACATTTTTCACTTGATTTCTCTGTGTCTCTGCACCAAGTCAACTTACAGGACTACCAAAAACTAATCTGTATAACTAAGAGCAAGGTCCAGATGCTCCTTGAACTCTGACAGGTTGGGTGCTGTAAGCACTTCCCTGGGGAGCCTTATCTTAATGTCTGCAGCCAATGAGGGTTGCTTAATAGCTGTAATGCTTTGGAAGATGTGCAAGATCTAGACCCAGTTTTGTGAGTGGCTTTGGTTTCTTTGGATGACTCCAAACAACATTTGGAGATCTGATACTTGAATTCTCTCTAGTTTGAATATACTTAATATATGTTTGTCTTCTTGCTAAATGAAAAAAAGGAATTCTTGATTTGCTGTATTTTCCCTTATAGGGAAACCCCATTTTCCTACCAAAACAGTGAGATACCGTTTTATTGCAATCCGTTGATTTATAAGATGCATGGAAATCCTCCTTTAAACACTGTATTGGTTTGGCATGGCCTGGTTTTAGGTAGCAAGAGATGGCTCCTGTGAGGAAGTTGCTGGAAGCTTCCCACCATGTCCAGCAGAGCCAATGGCTGATGGCTCTGAAGATGGACATGCTGCTGGCCAAAGCTGGGCCAGTGAGAGAGGTTGGCAACATCGCTGTGATGACAGATTTAAGAAGAAAATCAAAACAAAGTCACAAGATTTTGGATTCTAGTCAGAGAAGAGGAGGTGAGAACATGTGAGGGAAAACAACATGGAGACACCAATGTCAGTGGAGAAGGAGGGAGAGGAGGTGCTCCAGGAACTGGAGC
>VZTN01019123.1:134197-184817 GCA_013400515.1 Erpornis zantholeuca | reverse complement strand
GGGTTTTTTTTCCCCTAAGGATAAGCCTTGTTTATTTCACTTAATTATATCCAGTTGCTCTGCCTGGGAAATGCTAACTTGTCCCTCCCTGAGCCCCCAGCACATTAGATCTATTGATTACTGCCAGTGTCCTGTACACACGGTGATGTAATACTTTGGTGCCTGTAGGGAGGCACGGCAGCCTTTACAATATTAATTGATCTTCTCATTATGCAGGACACACCCTGATCTCAGTGAATCTTTGATGACTATTTTGTCAGCTATCTTATCTTCCCCACCACAGCACTGCACAGCAGGAGAGCCAAGTACAGGCAGTGAGCCTAGACTGGGGCTGCCAGACTGAAGGGCATGTCAGGACCATGAACACTGGCACTTTCCACAGTTATTTAGTGGTTCTGTGAAACTAAAACATATTTCAATATTCATTAGGTTCACATACAAGTGATTTAGCTTACCACATGCACATAGCAAATTTCCCAATTTTTATCCTGAGATTATATATCAGGCAGGGAACAGTCTGTTTCCACACAGGAATCAAGTACACCCACAGCAAATTTGCAGATGACACCAAGCTAAGTGGTGCAGTTGACACACCTGAAGGATGGGATGCCATCCAGAGGGACCTGGACAAGCTTGATGAGTGGGTCCATGGGAATCTCATGAGGTTTAACAAGACCAAGTGCAGGCTGCTGCTCCTGGGTTGAGGCAACCCCCAGTAACAACCCAGGCTGGGGCTGAAGAGATCAGAGAAGCCCTGCTGAGAAGGCCCTGGGGGTACTGGTGGGTGAGAGGCTGGACATGACCCAGCCATGGGCACTCCCAGCCCAGAGAGCCAAACGTGTCCTGGGCTGCATCCAAAGCAGCGTGGGCAGCAGGGGAGGGAGGGGATTCTGCCCCTCTGCTCTGCTCTGGTGAGACCCCACCTGCAGTGGGGGTGCTGCATCCAGCTCTGGGAGCCCAGCACAGGAAGAACATCTGTTGGAGCAAGTCCAGAGAAGGGCCACTAAGTTAGATGGAACACCTCCCCTATGATGAAAAGTTAAGAGAATTGGGATTGCTCAATCTGGAAAAGTAAAGGCTTTAGGGTGACCTAATTGTGGCCTTCCAGTACCCTGAAGGGATCCTACAAGAAAGATGGAGAGAGACTTTTTATAAGGGCATGTAGTGACAGCACAATGGCTTCACATTGACAGAGTAGCTTTAGATTAGCTATTAGGAAGAAATTCTTCCCTGTGGTGGTGAGGCAATGGCACAGGTTGTCCAAAGAAGCTGTGGGTAACCCATCCCTGAAAGTGTTCAAGTCCAAGTGGGATGGAGCCCTGAGCAACCTGGTTTAGTTGAAGATGCCCCTAACCACAGCTGGGGGGTTGAAACTAGATGATCTTAAAGGTCCTTTCTGAACCAAACCATTCTGTGATTATATAATTCAATTATACACAAAGAGCTACATTAAATATTTCACACTTACTCCTTTCTCTGTCTTCACTGATTTTAGTCTCTTTTAGAGTCTGTGCCCAGACACGAAAGTGAAATACAAGAGGAGGAAAAAGGGTTATAGCTTGGCCATTGCATGGGGTACCTTCAATCCAACAGCTACCACCTATAGCACACTCAGTGGCTCCACGGGGATGACAGGTTCATCTTCTGGTTAGCACTAACAAGCTCATGAGAGCACAAAAGGTGACAGAAACCTTAAGAGATGTGAAATGATTACAGTGATTTTGCTCCTACAGAACATGCGATAGGTTCCATTTTAAACAGACTCACAATGGAAAAGTTCCAATGAATTTACCAGAAATAACTTCCAGAACATACATTCCTGATACAAAGGCAGTTTGTATGACCTTTAAGTCTTTGCTATGAGAAAGCAAAGTTGTTCCAAAAAGATTTCCACTTAGAAAATGTGCAAACAAGCCCACCCCCGAATTACACGGAGAGTATTTTTTTCCTCTAGCCTATTTCTCAGAAATGGCAGAACCATTATAAATGCTATTTTCCAAAATCCAACCTGAACCACTCATATTATAAACAAACCGTAGTAGGTTATGTAAAGAGGAAGTGTTTGCATCTAAATGTAGACTGGGATTTTGACACTATTTTACATATCAACACAATTTATACTGCAAAATCAACTGCATTCATCAGAACATTCGAGATACAGGACAAATTTAGAACATAAGTTCTGGTCCCTGTATTTCCTTACAAGTACAGAAGGAGGTAGAGCTCCATGTATGCTGTGAGGCTAGTAAAAATGTATCACATCCACAGGAGAGCTGAATTTAATCCTCTATGGGTGCTTATAAATCCAGCCTTTGGTACTTTCCATTCCCTGGCTCTGCAAATAGGGCTTACTTAGCATTTTTCATTTAACTGGTTTTGTTGCAAAATTTCTTCTTTAATGAAAGAAATACTTCCACAGATTTTTTTTTTTTAAAGAATGTAAAGAAAATGCATGCTTAGTTTTAAAAAAATCATAGGGTTTGTTTCAATCTTTTGGATTTTGAGTTTTCACTGAGAATTTGTCTGTGATCTAGTGATGAACAAGATCAAGTTCAGAAATTTCACAAAAGCGTAACTTTCCCATGAGAAGCAAAAGTTGCAGCAAGAAAGCAATTTTTGTGCATGAAAGCGTTTGTACTCATTCTGAAAGTAATTATGCTGTGACATTTCTAAAGCTTAAATAATGATTAAACTATCACATGCTATGAATGCAATATGTTTAAATTTTCATTGCATCTGGCTTTCAAGTGCTGCTTTCATATTACTGTGGCTCACTAGGGGATTTACATCGCCAGCTAGAAACACATACATGGGTTCCCTGCACCAGTTAGTTTAAATACTTCCATGCACTTAAAGGAACTTATCCAACCCCTTGAAAAAAATTGAAAACGTTTGTCACACATAGTTTAAAGTTCACTGAAATATTAGTATTTTATGTAGCAGTTTTTATTAAGTACCTTAACAAACAGTAATGAACTATTAAAATGTATGTACATTTCAAAAATTACAAATTAATTTGAGATTGACAGCCAGATAGATTTTTTAAATAAGCCTAAGATTTTAAATAAGCCCAAGCAACTGTAGAATAGTGGCTGCTCACCTGTAAATAACAAAGTATAAACTGGAAGATACATTTGAGATCAATCAATGTGACCATGAAAAACACAAGTTCTCTTTTCAGGACCGAGGGACTACAAGCAGTCCCACCTTGTCTGATAGGGAAAAGATGGATTGCTTTTCACATTAACATTCTTGAGATTTCAATCTGAAGGTAAACCCAGACCTTCTGAAGAGCCTGCAGCTCACTCAGAAGAGAAGTTTGTTTGTGTCCTTCTGTACACTGAGGGCTCTTGACAATAATCTACCATTTCTTCCAGGCTAAAATTTAAACTCTGTGGTGTTGGTATAAGAATGCAATCATACAACTATTTTTCATTTGCTTTCAGAAGAGTTAAGGCAGCTGGAAATTATCTATTTTCAGCTAGGCACTGGAAATCACTAGTTAACTGCTAGCACAATTCAGTCTTAGTTGTTCCTTTACTGGGACATAATTACTACAATTGTTCAATTTAAAACAAACACTTCAGGCTTCATAAGATTTAGGATAGCAGATATCAATGATCTGTAGTATTGCTTGAAAAATTTGTACTACATTTTGTTTCTATTTGAGGGTATGGGGAATATATAAATACCTGTTCTCCCTTGTTTTTCAGCACCACATAAAAATGTTTTCCTTGTGAAATAATATTAATGTTGGATTATTCAGAGTTGATAGTACCAATTTTTCACTAATTCAGTTTGTGCACCTCTCCCCCTGTATTAAAATAAGTAGAGGTAAGAGTGAAAATTCAGGAAACTAAGTCAGAGCCATCACACTGCAAGAGACACCACTGTGGACTTCAAATGATGGAGCAGGGTAGGGCAATCAACTCTTTAACTTGCCTCCAGTTTGGAGGACAGGTGAACCAAGCAATACCTTCCTCTTTCTCTTAACCTTGAGCAGAGCAGGGTGCAAGCCTCCCTACATAGCTCACCTTGGCCTCTGTAACCCAGAGGGAAAGGATAAAGGAGAGGGAAGGAAAGGGAGAGGGTGGTGTCTTGCTTGGGACACAAAGTGCACTTAAGTGAGGGAAAGCTGCTGGAGCACAGGGAAGACCAGGCAAGAAGAGAACATATGCAGACAGACGATATGCTTACATCAGGGAGCCAGCCCACAAAGAAACTTCTGAGGTGATGGTGAGCAGAGGACTTTTCTAGGAATCAGAGAACGGAAACAGGAATTTCTTTTGTGGTTTGGAGACCCAGGTGCTGGCAGGCCTGACAGGGTTAGAGGAAAATGAGTCTCCCATTCAGGCAGTGAGGGGAGGGGGCTTCTTGTGAAGACCTTTCCTTTATATTACAAACCCTCCCCCCCTTACTGGTGACTATGTTGGCTATTATATGGCTATTATTTCTTTATTTCAAAACTTACTGGTTTAGGAGATGTGGAGGACCTGAGAGTACCTTGCACACTTACTTCAAGCCAAATGGGGAAGAGAAGCAGAGGCAGTGCTCTCTTACTTCAGAGAGCAGCACTGAAGCCCACACTTGCCATCTTCCTGCCACACGGATCAACAAAACAAGCACGGCCTGACATTACCAGGCTGATTTGTGGCATTGCCAACACTGCATGTGGCCATCAGAGTAACCTGGTGAGCTACAGGCTCCATACAAACCACAGCAGAGGAGAGCCTCCAAAGCATCTACCTGCTTCTGCCAAGGGGGAACCTGGGGAAGCAGGAGGCCAAGGTTGCAGGGTGAGCCCCATGGCGCAGTTGGGGCTGTGCTGTGTCCCCTGGCCTGTGAGGGACAGGGATCTGCACTGGCAGGATTCCTTCAGGGGCCACTGCTTTTCCTTCTGAAAATACAACACACAATGCTGCAATAAGCTGCAGTTTAAGTAGCTATTTAAAAACCAAACCAAGGAAGTGAGTGGTCTTATTATTAATTCAAGGACATCACAGGAACAGTTGATTCTGGGAAACAAAGTGACACAAAGAATCCAGGCTACTATTATCATTCATGGCTGGGTCAAAAATGAGGAGAAAAATGCAATTATGAAAACATTTGTCTTTTTTATTTTAAAGAACAATATTTTCTTTGGAAATAAAATATTTTGCCTGTCATTTCTGCTCTCTTTAAACCATCCCTTCTTCCTTCTTATGTCATTCAGGATAAAAAAAACCCCAAAAACCAAACAAAGGAAACAAAATCACAAACTAAAAATTTAGTTTTTAATTACATTTTTGAATAAATTATTATTGAATAGCAAGGGTTTGCAAGCAGAAGTATTTTAAATGGCAGAACAGAAAAATAATAAGATATTTTCTACCTGCATACACTGTTCTAGCTAAAAAAACCCAAACCAAACTGTACCGAATGAAACCAAACCAAACCAAACTGAACTGAACCGAACCAAACCGAACGAAACGAAACCAAGCCAAGCCAAGCCAAACCAAACCAAGCCAAACCAAACCAAACCAAACCAAACCAAGCCAAGCCAAGCCAAGCCAAGCCAAGCCAAGCCAAGCCAAACCAAACCAAACCAAACCAAGACCAAAGCACATCAACACAGCACTGAATTTTGATTCAATGAACAGTCATTAACACTGACTGAGGCTTCAGTGAGAGATTACAAAAAATATGCATCAGCACCAACAGTAGTTGAAAAGACAGGAATCTTGTTTGGGAGCCAAAGCTGGTGAGTCATCAGATGTTTTCCTTCCTCCTGAGGGTAAGAACTTGTCTAGTAACCACACAAGTAGCAGAGCTCACCTGAATCATAGACATGATAGTCATAAGCAGAAGAGTTTCTCACACAAGTAGGCCAGTAGGAACTTGGGCTCCAAGGACCTTACCAGTGTCAGAAGTTAAGCAGTTTTCTAAGTGCCGAGAGACTGGTTCAGTACTGACTGACACTGATTAGAGATGGACGGCAAAGAAGCATATCCTATTAAATTTGTAATATGTAATATACAATATATAATACTGTAATATTACCAGATCATGAGTGAAGTTTCAAAAACAAACATATGATGGAATCACAGAATTGTTAAGGTTGAAAAAGGCCTCCAGGATCATCAAGTTCAACCTTTGATCGAACACTGCTTTGTCAACTGGACCTCAGCACCAAGTGCCACTTCCCATCATTTCTTGAACACTTCCAGGGATGGTGACTCCACCACCTGCCTGGTCAGCTTCTTCCAATGCTTAACAACCTTTTCAGTGAAAAAAATTCTTCCTGATGTCCAACCTGAACCTCACCCAATGCTGGCACCTGAGGCCATTTCCTCTTGTCCTGTTGTTGGCCACCTGGGAGGTGAGGCCAACCCCCACCTGGCTTCAACCTCCTTTCAGGCAGTTGTGGAGAGTGAGAAGGTCTCCCCTGAGCCTCCCTTGCTGCAGAGTAAACAACCCCAGCTCCCTCAGCTGTTCCTCACAGGACTTCTCCAGTGCTCCAGACCCTTCACCAGCTCTGCTGCCCTTCTCTGGTTTTGTTCCAGCCCCTCAATGTCTTTCTTGCATTGAGGGACCAAAACTGGACACAGGATTTGAGGTGTGCCCTCACCAATGCTGAATACAGGGGCACAATCGCCACCCTGGTCCTGCTGGCCACACTGTTGCTGATAGGGGTCAGGATGCCCTTGGCCTTCTTGGCCACCTGGGCACAGCTGGCTCACGTTCAGCCACCTGAACCAGCACTCCCAGGTCCTTTTCTGCTGGCAGCTTTCCATCCACTCTGGCCCCAGCCTGTAGCGCTGCCTGGGATTGCTGTGACCCAGGTGCAGGACCCAGGACTTGGCCTTTTGAACCTCATACAACGGGCCTTGGCCCATTGATCCAGACTCTGCAGAGCCTGCCGACTCTCTAGCAAATTAAACACTTCGGCCCAACTTATTGTCAAACATGAACTTGCTAAGGGTGCACTCCACCCCCTTGTTCAGAATGTTGATAATGAATAGGACTGGCTCCAATCCTAGCCACAACTGACTTGCCACCAACTGGATGCAACAACATTCACCACCACTCTTTGGGTCCGACCATCCATCCAGTTTTTAACCCAGGGAAGAGTGCACCTGTCCAAGCTATAGGCTGCCGGTTTTTCCAGGAAAATGCTGTGGGAGACAGTATCAAAACTTTGCCAAAGTGCAGGTAGATTAAATCCACAGTCTTTCCCTCATCCTCTAGGCAGGTCACCTCGTCATAGAAGGAGATCAGGTTGATCAACAGCACTTGCCTTTGCTAAACCTGTGCTGTGTGGGCCTGATCCATTGGTTGTCTGCTATGTCCCATGTGATCACAGGATGATCTGTTCCATAAGCTTCCCCAGCATCAAGGTTGGGCTGACAGCCCTGTAGCTCCTCCTTCTGACACTTCTTGTAGACAGGCATCACATCTGCCAACCTCCTGTTGTCTGGGACCTCCCCAGTCAACCATCGTGATAACTGAGGATAAATGATGGAGAGTGTCTTGGTGAGCTCTTTTGCCAACTCCCTCAGCACCCTCAGGTAAATCCCATCCTGCCCCTTAGACTTGTGATTGTTTAAGTAGCACAATAGGTCACTCACAACTTCCTCCTACATTGCAGGGTGTCTATTCTGCTCCCCATGCCTGTCTACCAGCTCAGGAGGCTGGCTGTCCTGGGGAAAACTGGTCCTTCTGATAAAGACTGAGGCAAAGAAGGCATTAAATACCTCAGCCTTTTCCTCGTTCTTGGTGGCAATGTTCCCCCTCCTGCCCAAATCCAATAATGGACGGAGATTTTCCTTGGCCCTCCTTTTGTTGTTAATGTATTTATAAAAACACATTTTATTATCTTTCACAGCAGTTGACAGATTGAGTTCTAGCTGAGCTTTTGCCTTTCTCATTTTCTCTCTGCATGACCAAATGACATCCTTGTAGTCTTCCTGAGTTGCCCAGCCCTTCTTCCAAAGGTCATAAACTATCTTTTTTCCCCTGAGTTCCAGCAAAAGCTCCCTCTTCAGCCAGGCTGGTCTTCCCCATCAGCTCATCTTTTGGCATATAGGGATTGCCTACTCCTGTGCCATTAACATTTCCTTCTTAAAGTGTGTCCAGCCTTGCTAGACTCCTTTTTTCTTAAGGACAATTTCCCAAGGGCTGATAAGATTGAAGTATAATCAGTATTTGTGATGTATATTTTTAACTACAGGACAGCAAATTAAGGTCACAGGGGCATGGATTAACTCCATTACATACTCAGAGATCATTATATATTTTCTGTCTCATATTATAGCACCATTGCTGTGTCACAAAGCAAAATAGTCAGATGAATGTGGGTTTCTTGTAAAGGAGGAGCTTCCAAAAAGAAACAAGAGAAATTGCTCTCTTGGGGATATCAATGACAAACTATCCCTCGTGTCTGCCTGTCAAACATCTGAAAAGTTGCTCCCATTTCCTAATCCTTAGACCACAGTATCTTAGAAAATACTTCAAATGTTGTAGCTTCACAGTGTCTAACAAGTCAAGATAATACTATAGCAACAGTATGGTCAATCTCCAAAACAAACAAACAACACAAATAAAAAGGATGAATTATGAAACAGGATTAATGTATTACACTACAGAGCAGAATTTATTGTGGAACAAGTATTCAATAATACATTAGCTGGTAGTTGTTCCATTATAAAATAAATATCAGATAATGACAAGTTACATACAGCGCTATATTATTACAAGATAAGGGTATGATTAATTCAGTATTCCAAATCTATGCAATAATTACCTCTGAATTGGCTAAAATAATTACAGTATAAACAACAGAAACATCTACCTAGTCACCCTCCATGAGGTAATTGCGTGTTTGCTACTTGAGTTTTTCATATGAAGTTACAAACAAAAATAGCAGGCAAGTGAAAGAAGGGTTTTTTCCTCTCCTTGAGATTTAAAGTCAGAGGGCACATTTGCTTCTCCAAGTAAGTAGTAAAGTGTAGCACTACTATTGTGCTATACATCTCCATTTGGTCAGTCATCTGTTACGATGCCAGTTCTAATTGACAAAGGAAATAGACCAAAACGTGCTTGAACGACCATTTAATTAGCTCCCTTACCAATTATAAACAACACTTCACTCACCTTCGATCAACTGACAAAAGTAGTAATGATAAATTATAGAGTAAGTGTAAATAAAGTGTTTTTAATTAGTGTAATTAATCACTTCACACATTCCTCAACCTGCTTTGCTCATTTGGACAACAGTTGAAAGAAAAACACTAGCAAAGCTCCTTTAATGTCCTTTAAACATTCATTTACAGAGTTAATAGGTTGAGGTGCCTCACATCCCATCGAGAGGAACCACCTCCTAACTGTTAGTATATGCCTAATTAAGGATTTCAAATACCAAAAAGTCATCACTTACTTGTTTCTTCTGCCTCTCAGGTCATTTAGTTTGAGTGCAAAGTATCGATTCCTACCCTACAACCTACTTTTTTCTAGGTTCATTAAAGTGTCTGTACTCCCAGTAAGCAGTTGCCAACCCCTCCTAAAGCTGGGTTGTATTTGTTGCCCAGTTTTGCAAAGGAATGGATAATTAAAAAAAGAACAACATAACAAGAGAGAGCTTTGGATGGTAACCTGCCAATGTCCTTCCACAGTATCTGACATTAGAGAAGAGGTGATGATAGTTAATGACAAGGTGGACAGACCTACTCCTAGTGATACTAAATTCTTTGGCATCTCACTGTTACATCCTGTTTTCTAAGTCCTGCTCCCAGAATTAAGCTGCTTCATCTGGGACCAGGAGTAAACTTTCCCCCCAAATCAGAAGGGTAAGGAACACTTTTTTGTCTGTTTTAACCCCCTCCATTGCACTATATTCTATTTTTGATGTAATCTCAAACATTCTTTGAAGAAATTCTCTCTTGCCAAGATGATTTAGGATGGTTTTGGAAAGTGTGTGGAAAGTGTTTGGAAGAATTGAGTGAGAAGAAGGGAGGCCCTGCAAGTACCATGGAGGGTGGCAAGAAGCAGTGACATTGCCACATAAGTACAGACCTTCTCCATTTTTTAGTCTCCAGGGAAGTAGTGAAAAATGCAAGGTTAAACTAGTGGAGGCATGGGGCAATGAGGAAAGTCTTCGGGAAATAGATGATAGAACTTTGTGGCAATCATAAAAAGAAGATATTTTCTTAATTACAGACAGAAAAAGGAGAGATTAGACCAAGGCAAAATTTAAGATCTGCAGTTGAAAACACAACTTGTCAGCTGCAACTGGTGAAACAGATTCTGTAGGAAAAGAAGGGCTTTCAAGGCAACTGTTACTCTGACCTCAAATAGAAGATAACAAGCAGCTCTACTTAAACAATAGCATGACACCCATTCTCCCTCCAAATCTGAGACTAGAACTAGAATAGTACTAGGAAAATATTTCAACATCTACCTTCTAGGAGATATTAAATATTAAACATATCAGTAGCTTTATATTACAAGAAAAAATGCCAAGGCTGCAATATAGCAAAGAAATTCAATACCCTAGAAATGAAGAAAGTTGAAGGGCAAAAAAAGACAGGGGGAGGGGAAGTGGGGGGACACCAAATGCATACTTCAAATGAAGAAATAAATGGTAATACTTTAAATGCTTAATCACAAACAGCTCCCTTTTTATGAACCAAACACATCTCTTTAGATGAGAGGCAGCAATTCTTAAATGAGTACACTGAAAACAAACTTGTTTTACAAAAAAGAAAAGTAATTTATATGCAATGCCATGCTCTAGCAGCATTAAGAGGGCTATGTTCTACCTACAAATACAGAAAAAGGCTTTAGTACTGCTATAGAACCTATTCTTAGGTACTGGAAAACAGGATTTTGTGGAATGCATTCACAAGTGTGGAATAAGTTCGTTTTCATCCAAGAATTCTACAAATTATATATATCTGGAGAAATGATGCAAAAACTAGGCTGATACCATTATATAAGTGAACAATACAAGGATATCCCTTCTAACTCTCCTTCTGACCTAATTACTATTGGAAAGAAAGACGAAGAACACTTTATTTCAAGAGAAAGTGAACTGGGAGTAGAAGCTGGTTTCATTAGATGCTGATTATCTTATGCTTTTTGCACAAGGTACCATTTCTGCCTTTACTGTAAGAAGAAAACAAAGGCATTTTCTAGGATTTGAAATAATAAATCTCTACTCCAAGAGATAGCAAAGCACCATAAACATCCACAAGAAGTAGTAGAAAATTATAAGAGCTGAAAGGCTTGCAAAAAAAAAAGGTTTGCATTTCACCCCAACAGTAAATATTTCTATTTTGATTCCTGCAAGATTATTATTATTATTATTTTTAAATATCTCATGGAATAAGGTAACATAGCAAAGCCTAAGTATCCTGACATAATAGGGTAACTTCGGTGTTAACTACTCAGATAGTGTGTATTTTTCTTTTTATACCATATCATGCATAGCATTACTGCAGATGTTTATATGACATGTAACACTAGCCAGATCTTCTTTCATAAGCAATACTGGGTAATGTTTGACAGCAGCACAAATCTGGAGTTCCACTACTAATGAGAGAAATTACTGAAGATGCAGGAGAACAAGACAGAAATACATGCACTGATCAGGAATAGATCTATACATATTTAAGCTCAGAATACAGAAGCTGGCCTTGTCTGTGTTTTTCTTCTGTTTGGTTGGTTGGTTTGGTTTTTTAATAGAAAATCTATCCTCAATTGAGATTAAAACCAAGGATAACCCTGCTGCTGCAAGTTTTTAATTGACCCCAAGATTAAAACAGTTTTTTGGTAGCAGATTAATCATATTTTATGAAATCACTTGCTAAACCCTGCAGATATCGAAATCAGATGGTCTCTGAATGAGATAATTTATCACTGGCCATTAGGACGATGAGCTTTACTGGAGCAACAGACACAACACAAGAACAAGATGGGCAGTAAAGATTATAACTCAATTATATTTCTGCATTACAGAAGACACAGAGAGGAAAAATAGTATCCTCGAGCCTTTCTGATGCTGCTTCTGTGAAACTCTGCAACACTAGGAGTGGTAGACACCTTATTGTAACAGAAGCTTGCTCTCTATTAAAATATCACCGTGGAACTACAGGAGAACAGGACCTGAGTGGGGCTCCTGAATGGGATTAGATACATTTGTTAATGTGACCAGGAGAAGAAATTTGCCTACAGGAGGAGACATTGCATACTGCAACACAGACAGGAAGCTCCAGCTCAGAAGGAACTGCCATGTTTCCATCTGAGAAACACTGGATTTTGGCATTAAAAATAGTTATTTTTTAATTTGTGTTTTCATTATCAGTCTCCCATTTTTAAAGGAATAACTACATTTAAAATGGTGTGTGGGCTTTTGTTTACAGAAAAAAAAAAGGCCAAATAAGTTCATTATTAAATCCTGTATTTAATACAGGTATTAAATTTTTGAGGTATTTTATGCCTGTGAAAACCAGCTGTGAACATCAAGTGTTTCAAGTCACCCTCTGTGTCTAGTGCAGCCTAAAATTGCTATCAATAGTACTATACTAATGTGTTCCCTTTTTATTACTAGGTAATAAAATCAGATGTTTATAGACATCACACAAACATGATGCACATGGAAGCTGAATGCATTATCAGAAGAAAAAAAAAACCCAGACAAATCTTCTCTGATAGACCTAAATTAGAATGATGAAAAAAAAAAAAAAGTGCCCAACAGCTTCTGATTATAAAAGCCTATAAAACCCCTCACAGATATATGGATCTAATACAAAAGACATCAGCAGATCTATTACACTATTATGTTGTTCTATGAACTTAACTACTAGCACAAAACAGGTTTCCTCTTCTCATGCGAAGTAGAACTCCATTTTTTGCAGACCTTTGACAGGCTTAAATCCTGAATCTTTTCTGTCCACAAAAGAAAATGACTATTTGGTCTCTGAGGTGAGCCAGCTCAGAATGCGTTTAGCTCTGCCTCAGAAGTCAATTAAAAAGTAAGTCAAAAAGGTCAAAATTTTATTACAATCTTTTTCATCTGCCAAAACCTCCTCTGCCATAAATCAGAAAGTACACCCCTCTGCTTTCTCCCTCTTTGTCCACACAAATGAGCATCCCTCTGTGCTCTCACGCTGTCCTGACAAAATGCATTTCTCCATTTATAAGGCCAGAATGGAAAAAATGGAGGCAGCTCCCTAATCTGCGTTACCACAGAAGTCACAAAAATCCTACTTGATTGAGAGCTGTGTAAACTGCATGTAGCACAAAGGAAATCAAACCCAAATCCATACCTGCCAAAATTTTCTCTTCAACATACATCATTTTACACAGGCTAACAAGCCAACTACCTCTTTTTGCAAGGCTGCATCTCCACAACGCTTATGCTCACAAGCTGGCATCGGCAGATCCCAGAATGATGTGGCTCTTGGCACTCGTGACTGTGCCGAGTGTGCAGGCACTGGCATCGCCACTAAGGCAGGAGCAGGGTGAGTGGTTTATCAGTCTGTCGTGGGGATGTGGGTGCATTTGTTTCCTGGCCCGTACTACAGGCACAATATTTACTGATGTTCTTTTGCGCTGTAGGTTTGGATGCCAAAAGCCTTTCTTTGTTCTGCTCCTACAGATGCTACTATAAGTCACTGTCATTTCCTAACGAGTTTCAGGGGCTGCTTCCTGCAGTGGATGAGGGAACACCTGGTTGCCTGTAAAGGATTCGTGTTTGACACAGACTAAGCATTGCAAGCTGATCACTACCTCCTATCCATCTTTGATTAGTGGCTACTAATTGTCCTGGTCTTGACTCATCTTTCCACTTCCCCCCTCCATATATGTTTAGCCTACTGTTACTGCTCTTTTTTTTTTTTTTTAAACTATTTTGTACTACAGTACTTAAAGCTAGATTGTGAGGGGTTGTTTTCATTAGGCATGGATTTTAAATCAGTTGCACAGCATTAAATGACACCAACTACCAAAATCAGATTCATCACAGGACAAGAAAGCTCAGAGATATGAAGTAATATTGTAATATCAATATGGAATTTATATATTAAAGCATGTTTCATCTGGCAGATATAAGTAAACTCTAAGAAAATCCATGTTACGGATCACAGGACACTGAAACAAAAATTCAGTCTGTAGGCTGCATTACAGAAATTGAGGGACATTAGAAATTCTGTAGTTGCAATGTTCTCGTAGTGTTACCTCTGGACTCCCAACATGACACAACAAGGCACAGTCTGGGTTTGCTTCTAATGGGAAAGCATGTGAAAAGTCAGGATAGCAAGGTCACTTATGTGCAGAAAATGTGTGTGGGTTTTGGGGGGTTTTGGTGGAATTCTTTTTGTCTCTGAGGATGAATGATCCTCTGTTTTGGGGACAAGCACTGAGGATTTATTGCATGTCATGTGAAAACATAAAAGATTGAGGAAGAAGATAAAAAGAAAAGATGGAAAATGAAACAAGAAAGGAAGTAAAAGACAAGGATGTGGTAAGACAGAAATGGGTGGTTTAGGGAAAGTTAGGAAAGTAAGAAAAGGCAAGAGAGCACAGGAAGGGAGAAGGCTGGATACTAAAATAGTATGAGTATCTCCAGCTGGAGATTCCTTCCTGAGGAGAGGAAATTCCAAGAGGCAGCCTGGAGAAGCTCAGGTCCAACAGCAAGGACATGCACTGGGCCATCAGTTTTGCACAGCACTTCTGCCAGTGGCTTCTAGTGCGTTCCCCCTAGAAGCCTATAAACTCCCTCAGGCACCTACCAGTCTACAGAAGGGCTGCAGAAGAACTGAGATGACTGAAATCGTGCACACGTGGGTGCCCACAGCAACTTCTGTGCCACCCCTGAGGAAACCAGGGAAAGCATGAACTGCTTCCCCAAACACTAATGGTTCCTTCAGCCTTCACCAGGCTTCCTGCTTGCAACAACTACACATGAACTTGAAGACAGGCAGCACACCAAAGAGTAACAAGATCAGCTAGACCTGAGTCTATCCTGAAGTAGATACCAAAGTCTGTCAGGAATCCTGGTGGTGAAAGCCCATACTGTGACTCTGCTCATAAGTTTGGTCTCCTCCTGCCTGCATAAGGGAAGAGGCCAAGAAGGAAAACTTCACTCATGCTCTTAAAGTAAGAACATTGGCATGTATTTACTGGGATGTGATATGTCAGCAACAAAGATGTGCCTCTCCCATCCTGATACCCAGAAGGGCAGAGGTGCTCAAGTACTGAATGACAGTGTTTGAGCTACATCTCTCCTTCTGGTGCTATTCTCAATGCCTTTGAGCTCTGCCTGTGACAGAGGATGGAAACAATGAAGTCTAAGCTCAGGATGCTTAGTGCTGATGTAGCATTTCCTGAGGCAGCACTGGCTGTAAACACCAATGCTGAGATGTAAGAGCTGGCTCTCAGCAGCACTAGAGCCGGCTTCATTTTATCAAATTCTAATGTTTTAGTTGGGTGTAGCAATGAATCTACAGAAACTTTTCATGGTCAGCTCTTTTGTAAAAGCATTCATCTCCTGCTGAGGATTGCCCCTGGAAAGCAGGTCTCAGTGTTTGTGATCAGCCCATAGCTATTACAATGTTAAATGACTTAATAGTTATTTCACACTCTTCGGGTCACTAGGGCCAGAAAGGGGAGATGGGTAAAGGAAACATCCCAATTTCTAAGAAATCTATATATTTATCACCTACTTCAAAAGACTGAGTTTGACTCACAGCTGAGACGATTCCTTTACAACTTTCTCTGTAAGAACATACAATGAATAATTGTGAAACCACCCTTTGAAAAGCAGAGTCCTGCTTTCAGAGATTTACTCCATTACAAATTGGGCAAAGATGACTTTGAAACTCCAAAGTTTTGAAGCAAAAATTGGCCAAAAGCTAGTTTTAGAAGAGATGAATGGCGTAAAGAGAGACATCCAAAATGTCCAACCATAAATATTTACCCTAAATATGTTACAATACTGACAGGAGTTTCTGCAATACATCAACATTTCTTCAGACTTCATACTCCGAGAGATTTATCTGGAGCTATGAACTGTTGAGTCAGACACTGCCAGGTTTGCAGTAATGCAGCAGACAGAAAGACAGTGTACCCTGTGTTAGGCACTTATGCCACTCCTACTCATAAGACTCTCATCCTGAAATGGAGGAGGGGGATGCACACTTCCTAGGGGTTTTTCAACTTGGAAACGTACTCAAAGAGCACATGATTTTATTAGTGTGTATGTTTACCAGGAGATCCCACAAGAACACCTCCTTTGTGTGCACAAAGAATGACTCAGCTGGATCACCCTGGCTCTCAGAGCAGATAATGAAATGGAAATAACTTCATCTGTCAAAAAACTATGAGGTCCACTGATGCCAAATTTCATCCCATTGAGCATGTCAGCCATCTGACAGGTGGCAATTTCACAAAGCAAGAGCTATGGGATGGAAAACACATAAACACACATCCTTTTACACATTCATTGTGTAAATAGTGCCTGTTTGTTTCAATTCATTTTCAGTATCTATGATAAAAGCAGCTAAAAAAAGGCTGAAAATCATACAGGTTGAACAAGGAGTGCTTTTTCAAACTGGGACATCTGCTTTCCCACTGGGTAAGGAGGATGTCTCTTATTACAAAAAAATGCTGAAACGAAACTGAATTAAGAGAATAAAGTAAGTGTTTAGCCTACCTTTTTAGCCTCATAATTAGACAGAGGTTTTAAGAGAAACACACATCTATCTAATGGAACATCCACATATAATTTCATGTGGTAAAAATGTTCTTGTAACGTAATTCATTCTTCAGAGGGAAAAAAACCCCAGCATCTAAATGTGCACCTACTTGTGCTGTATCTGGAACAATTAGTTTCAAATGATGAAAAGAGTTAATATATTGTGGGATTGAGACCAGAGTGGTAAGCCATGATTTTTTCTTCCCCAGAAGAACTTGGACATCCTTAATTGCCTGCATTTCTGCCAATATGTAGCCTCTGTGAAGGGCATTATGAAATGGCCTTAGCCAAGAAGATGGTATTATTAAATCCACATTGTATTTATTCCCTTATCAGTACACTGGACTCTGCAATTAATCCTGAGCACCAGGACAACAGGGTCACAGAGATAAATAAAAATATATACCCAGAAAATGTGGGGGAAAAAATTCATCTGGAGTACTGGTAATGTTGTGTGGGAAAAACTGCAATCCTGATAGAAACCATGTGTTATAAAAAAAAATTTAAAATTAAATTTAAAATGTAGCATTTTAAAAATATTGAGACAATCCAGGAAGTTTTCTGATCCATGTCAATGAGAGCTCTGTTCCTACAGTCTGTGCTATTGATTTAGAGAGCAAAGAAGGAAGGTTGCCACATGAAGTGATGAAGCAAGTGAAAAATAATGAAACGATTCTGTTTCAGTTAGGAACATAAACACTGAAAGCTCCATAAATCTGCCCTGTAATCCTTTTAAGACTGGTCTTACACTCATTTTGTGGAGGCTGAAGCAAAGGAAAAAGTGTGGAAGATTTAAGAATAGATACCTTAAATTAAAATTAGGGACTTCTGGATTAGCAGACATTTGAGCCTGTGGTTTAAGTTAGGAAGAAAGTGCCAATGGATTTGCTCACTAATCTTAGAAGTCTTCTAACCCTCCTTTTGTTAATGCCATGACAGAAGGAAAAAACACTGCTTCACTGCCTGTCTCCATCACTGTAGCCTGTAAGGGGCCAGTACAGACTGTGAGGATGCAGCATATCCTGTACGGATTCAGTGAGCTTTCAGCTAATTATCTCAGAAATTGTTTTGATGACAGTGTCATGTCAGTCCTCTAATGTGGCATGCTAATGATTAACCCACAGGGATAGGGGCACTTAGAAACTAATAGAAGGGAAAGAAATACAGAACCGATTTTCCTTCTTGTTCCACTTTTATCTTACACTACCCATCTGTAAACTGCAAATTTACAAACATCATCAGGAAAAGGTAGTTTGGTCTTAACAACTGCCTAGAGTACTCCAGTTTCTCTGTCACAGAGAATGGACAGCTGGGGGCCTCAGGCAGTTCATCAGGACCTTTCCCACTTACCTGCAGGCCAGACTGCAACCTTATCAAACCTTAATGACAAACATCCTCAGCAACCAATCTTCCTCACTCTGACAGTTGTAGATCTGAGTTTACTCTCCTTCCTTCCATGCAGCTTTCCACTTTTTTAATAGCTCTTATATATAATGTGAGTGAAACAAAGGAAAAAAACCCAAACAAAACCAAAAAAAGGAGGTGCATTGACAAGGTAGTAAAAGGAAGATCTGAAGGAGTTGTGTGATTTTGAGACAGTGGCACAGTGATGGGAAGGGGAAGAAATAACGTATTGCTTCTCTTATCCCACATTTTTCCAAGATTTCTAGTCAGAAATATTAAATTTTGCTCTCCACAGTGCATACTCAGCACTCAGAAAATTTATTTTCACTTGTCTTTCCTCACTAAATTAAAGCATTCTGCCATGAAAATACCTTTCCTGAGCTACATTCACTGTTCAGTAGTGCTGTGTCTCCTGAAACATCCTTAGTGTTATCTCTGTCCTGAACTAAATATTTTCCCTGGCACATTTCCTCACCCAGTGATTTCAGGTCCTGCACTTACTGTGCATTCCCCTCCCTCTTCCCTGGAGGGAAGTGTCCAGTGTCTTATATGTGATTACATTGGCTCTCACATGTCTGGTCTTTCCCCTGACCCTATTTAAGGTGACAGTTACTTATCTTCATTTGTGCAAAAGCAATAGTTTTGAGTTCACATTGGATAAAGGTAATGGCGGAAGGAAGAAATATTTTCTGAGGAGCAGTCTGGCAAATTGGGTGTTACAGCAATGTCGAGGAGGGAGGAGGACAGGCTGAGTGCCCTCAGGGTGACCCTGAGAGTGCAGGTTGGACCCTGGACCCACTGTAGCTAATGGCTACTGACACTAGCAGCAGCCTGCATGTGCCCTCCCTCGGAGACCGAAGGGATCACTGTTGTTCTGCTGATGATCTCCAGGAACACTCAGGACAGGCTGAAGGCCCCTCTGAGGCCACAAAACTATGACATGTTTGACGTAAACTGCAGTGACACAGTCTTGACAGATCTAGAGCTACATAGAGATAACAAGAAATCACGGCAGTATGGGGAACTGGACCATGGAGACTTATGTTCAGGTCTCCAGTCAGATGCACATTCTTGCTTAATTCTGGAAATTTCCTGGCCTTTTGTCTGTCAGTTGTAACTGGAAACACACGGTTTGTGGAAGACAACTTACACTGAGTTGGGACAGAAGAAAGAGGTGAGCAACAGCGCAGGAGTTCCCCTGGGTTGCATATAACCTTGTCCCAGGGTCAGCTCCACCACAGGGAGCTTGCGTGAGACCTTGCAGCAGTTATGAATCTGCCTGTCTGATAATAATTACTTTAAAACCAGTGATCACTCTGCTTTCATTTCACCAAATTAGTAAGAGTTTTATATACTTAAGGTTTTTTACATTTGCTGATTCACACTCAGTAAAGATAATTAGTGAGCATCTCTGTTAGCAGTGCAGAGCTCCTCCTGTGTAAGCCCCTTTCATGTGACTTGTCCCATCAGCCTTTTCTAATGGTTTTTATTTGCTACTAAAGGAATAGCACATGAGAAGTGATGTTTGGGATTTAGAGTATTGTAACAGCTGACTGGTAGGTGACGACTTTTTAAAACTAAGTCTGAGAAAATCAGAGTGCGTGAAACCAAATTGTAAAGATTCTGAGTAGAGACGCTAATCCTCTACAAAGGCAGGGCTACTGATAGATTAAGTCATTAGACTTGATTAACACAGTTCATGAAAGGAAGCTGTGGTCACATCACTGGGCAGGCTTTCATACGATGATTTAAAAAAATCTGCTTCAAATGCATGGCAGGCGGGAAATGCTCTCCCCTCAGAGTTGATCTTGTTACTTAAAATACAGCTTTGCAGTCACACTGCAGAGAAGTAAACATAACTAAAATTGTCAAATTAGGAGCTCAAAAGTTAGGAAATGCCAGACTAAGTTTTCTTTTCTGAGTCATTGCTCTTGCCCTCCTTCCTTGCTTCATGGCCAGGGCACACATTGCAAAATGGTTCAGTGTTTCGTACTGCATCACATCAGGTCTCCATTGAAAAATGTTCAATACAAAGAAAAAAATCCAGCAGCCTGGTGGATTATTCTACAGCACTCAACATTTACTTCAGCTACATCACAAATAGGGATTTTTAGAATACCTGTAAAGCGAGACATTTATATTGATCTCATTTCCTATTTCAAGATTGAAAGGATTAAGAACGTAAGTGCCTAGGAAATACAGATGCTGTGTTTGAGACATTTCAGACTGGGCTTTAAACTTCCTTATGTATCATGCTTCAAATATTTGAGACTGTGTTCCCACAGTGTTCTGTTACAACTGTTTGTTCTCAGCACACCTAGCTAAATTGTTTAGGGAACACCTAAAACTATGTATCACTAGAAGATACTTTGAATTATTTCACAACTATAACATGAAAACTTTAAGACACAAAGGAGGGACACAATAAAATTTTGAGTAAATATGAGACTTTTGTTATCATTGTGTATGTGTGCTCTACTCACTGCGTACAGAAGTCAGAAGCACTTTCCCCTCTAGTACACTGTGCAATTTGAGCCTCAGCTTTGGGGTAAATGAGGCACAGCCAGAAAATGTACAAAATAGGGCATGATAATAATTGTTTTATAATGTAGCAATAAGAAATTCAAATTATGTTGTACAGACAATCTTGACTTCTGTACTTTTGACTGTGAAAACACAATAACATTTTAACTCCCTGATGTGTTTGTAACATTTTATTCCAAATTGAAAAAGACCCCCAAACCAGAAAAAAAATCCAATATATGACAACCTAATTGTATTTATGAGTGATTAGCAGAGCTGCAACTGTTAGCTTTGGCATATAGATCTGATTCTTAATTAAAACCATAAATGGCAAATAGCAATCTAGTTTTATTACAAGCTGAGCCCGGAGCAGAGGAATAAGGGCACTGTGACAAAAGGCTTCACAAATATTTCCTGACAATGCAGAAGATCAAGCTCGCAGCTCTGTGGGGAAGTCTGCTCCTTTGTGAGCACATGCACCTGCTTGTTCTCTCCAAACCTATGTTTCTTAGGGACAGCTACCTGTCCTGTCCATAATGATATCACTTTCCTTTTCTTGGCTGTCATTCTCATCACCCCATTGTTCCCTCTCTTTGCACCTAACTCTTGCTCCCATGAACAAATCATCCAGCCAAGCAAAATCATCTTTCAATATTGTGTATGGATGTCCTGCTTCAACAAAACTCTGTTCCTCTCCTGATGTTCTTCTACAAATCCATTAGAGCAATCCTCTATTGCTCCTCTTCCCCATCACTGTTTCCCATTTGCCCATGTTTTTTATTCCTTCTATCTGCATTCCTATTTGTGTTTTAGCTTCTTGTGATATTCTCCAGACATTTCTTTAGTATTAGTTTTCTTCATGTACCCAGACTTCATTCCATGTACTGTCTTCATCTTTCCCTGCCATTTTTTTCTTAGTTTCCATCTCTTAAGCCAGTTTCTGGCAGTTTTGCACACAAGTTGGCCCCACTCTGCTCCCAATCTCCTCTATTGCCATCTACCCATTTTCATTTTCTATCAGAGAATCACATTTTGAAGGCAATCCTTATCATGCTAGCCCGTTTTGTTTCTCCTCACCCCCAAATGAAGAAAAAACCAGCGCTGACATTGTTTCATCATGTTTTCCCAATTTTGTTCAGATCAAGCAACATTTTAACAGATGTCAATCACACAGACTGTGTTCAGATTAGGCAAAACCATAACGAAAGTATTAATGATACTGTTGGCCCAGAAATCTTGTGCACATGTGTTAAGATCCAATTATTACTAAGGTTCTTTAGAAATTTCTCTGCCCAAATTAAGGTGCAAACGAGATCATGTGCCAGTGACAGTAATATGGATTTTATTGTACAGTAAGTATGAGAGAAAGAGAAAAGAAAAGGATAAAGAAAGAAAAGGAGTAGAAAATAGGTGGGGGGGACAGAAAGAGAGACAGGGACAGAATAAGGAAAATATCACCACTCTACAGATCCCAACAATGCCCTGTTGATCCTCTCCAGCTGCTCTTCTTGATGGTGAAGGTCACCCCCAGAAGCATAAAATCCAATGGGTATATATGCTCAGGCTAGGTAGGAATGTCCAGGCATGTCCCCTGGGGAGGGCACAGTCCTTTACAGCAGACTCTGGGTCTGTTCCATCATATGCAGCCCTGGGGTGCAAGGCCCAGCACTTTGGGGGTCTTTGATCGATTGTGACTCCCCCTCAGCTGCCTCTCACGTGAGAGTCCTGTGGATGTGGCCTGTGGGGTTGGGGTTCCACAGCTGGGCCAGTTTGTGTAAGGGAGGATGGGTGTTCAGTGCCTCTGGCCAGAGGTTACACCATGCACCCAAAACCTCCTCCTCCCCCCTCGGCTTGGGGAGAGTCTGTGTAAACCTGGCTTCTGTGAGCTGTGCTCTGCCCCACCCCAAACTCAGCTGGGATGGCATCTGGTGGCTTTGGCCTTTTGTGGATGCATGCCTTTCCCTCAACCTCTGGTGACTGAACAATAGGTTTCCTTTTATCTACTCAGCAGTTGGACTTACAGTTCAAAGTTCTTCAAGGAGGTTTCTATGGTTATAGCTTCTTTACAGTGAGCAAACTTTATATCAATGTTTGAGGAATGAACTATTTTCAGTCTCTGACAACATGAAAAATGAAAAATTTGCTATTGTCCCAGGATTGTCAGCTTAAATTTGACAGCAAATCTTGTCTTAAAATAATGAAAGATGTTCTGACAAATTAGAATTCTGCTTCTAGTGTGCAATGTCTTCCTTTTGTCACCTGATGACCACATTGCAGGTAATGACTCGTCATTGCTAAAGATGCTTTGCAGAAGGTGGCTGTCACAGTTAATCAGCTTTCCCAGATGAAGGGGAGATTATCCCCTTTGATTTCAAGACAGGTGAATTTGGGCAGTCACCTCCAAAGGTGTGACTCAATCAGAAGATACTGGCTAACAGGGTTCAAATGAGCAAGAGGGAAGGAGATGTAGAGGAATACTAAAAACAAAAGCCAAGCCAGTGTCAGGAGCTGCAGCGGCAGGGAAGTGAAAGTGGGTAAGTATTGTGGCGGATGGGGACAGAATATGAGATAGGAGCTTCAGGAAAAGTAAAGGAAACTTTGGATTGACCTGCTTTTTCATCATCTAGTGCTGCATCTGATAACAGATCAGTTAACATGCTGGAAAACTTGTCCTAATGTGACTCATGAGCACAACTGTTGGTAGACATCTGCTGTACAAACACACTGAGGGGCATGTCCCTTGCTCACTTTTGCTCTTGTTTAGCCTTAGTTCACCTCCCCAGTGGCTGGTTCTAGCCAAGAATCCATCCACTCACTGCACAATTATGCAAACAGAATGGCTGATAAGTGACCAGGGAGCCAACCTTGGAGAAAAGACTTCACCTTTCTTGCTGCCCCTTTCTGTGCATCACCTTTAATAAGTTCACCTATTTCTGTCTGTGTATCCACAAGAAAATTTCAGTTTTAAGAAGTTACCAGCTACCTGGCCAAGTGGTTACAATCACGCATCAGACTTCCTCACAGCTACCCAATATGTTTGATTTTATTACCTGTAGATAGTGAAAAATTGCAGTTTGGAAGTTGTTTTTATGGTGGAGATGCTATGGTTTTGTGACATGACCTTATAGTATAGTACAGCAACACTGCAATAAGAAAATATTTTCCTTAAAATATATTCAATGTGCTTATTCTTCCCCCAAAAACTATCAGTGTGATCCTCTCCTTCACAAACCCAAAAAAATAACTTACAATTTGCCTGCTCACAACTACAGTCCCTTCTGCCAATATCAGAAAATAATCAAGAAAAGCACTAGAAAATATGAATTCAGTTTCCAAGCATGAAATTTTTGGGTTCTAGAAAACATATTTCTAGCAACTTACTTTCAGTGGCTGAATAGTCCTGTGGATCGAGTATCCCTGATTCCTGCAGTGATCTAATACAGGAGTCCACCAGCTCCAGACCAGTGGTGAGTTCATCTTCTATATCCTTCTGACCATCTGTAATAAAATTAACAACATAAAAATGTTGTTAAGAAGGGCAAAAAGATAAAAGCATTTACAAGACAGAAGTGAAACTGGTTATATGTGCCTAAAGATTGACAGCTGATGAAGGAACGGACACCACACATTCACACGAGGCTGGCCCTACTGAAAATTGTGCCATCCTTTGAAAGTGCAGCCCTGGATTAATAAAAGCAAAATGAGAATATTTAGGTTTAGTCTTAAAAAAAGCCAGAGACATATTTAGCAATGCCCCCTCTCAAAACTCTATGTTAGTTTCAGGGCACTTTTTGTCAACCCTAACAACTTTTGCCAAATCTTGTCACTTTTTAAGCCGAGTTTTCACACACTAGCAATGAGAAAAACCTCATAAAAAACCCAACAAAAACCTCCACATAAATGTGCTTTTCCCTCCATCTTCTTTAGGTAAAAATGATCCTTCTGGGAGAGAATGTAAGTAAAACATATATGTAGATAAGTACATTACCTTGTGTTTGCCAGTGAAACTGCTCTTCTGTTGAACTGGAAAGAGAAAGAAAAAAGTGATAATTTTCAATTAAATTGTTCTGTAGTGTGCCATGAATATTCAGATATAAATCTATTCTGAAGGAACTGATTTAACAGAGGAACACACTTAAGAATAAAACATATTTAGAATACATAATTTTATATATATTTTTAATTAATGACTTGTACAGCATTCACTCAGCTGGAGGGAAGAATCTTTATCTCTTTATCAAGTAATTTGAATCATACATATAGAAATTGCCCTCTTGGTCTTGATATACAAACTACACTATTTCAAAGCAAAAACACCAGCGTCCTTCAACTTTTCTGGATCCTTCCATTTGTCTGATTCTCTGTGTTTATAGAGAAAATGATAAATTGCTTTCTCAAGTGAATAGTTACATGCGATTTCTGAAAGAAATTACAAGTATGATTCCTGGTTCTACTGATCATTATGTGCATTTTATATTATTCAAATGTGTAGCTAAGTTAATTCAATTGGCCTACACAAGAGAGTATATTTAGATGTGTTTGTGCTTCTATGTACAAGCACTTAAGCAACAGAAGGTCGTAATTTTAAAATAATGAGCATGCACACCAGAGGAAGGGGTAGGTAGGGTATTTTTTTCCCAATAAAATGAGTGCTACATTCAAATGAATGATAAAATGAATTGTATATTCAATTAGGCAATGACTACACTTTCCTCCAAGGCATGCTCTGTTTATGCTTCAATACAGGTCTTTCTCACGTGACAAGAATACAAAAAGGATTGAAGTTACTCAGTACTAACCGTTCTTTAGATAACAGTGGACTGATTGTTACGCTCATGATTGAACAATTTTTCTGTACATTTTTGTAAGATATTTATAAGGGAGGACAAAATTGTCTGTTGCATCCATCAGTTAAAAAAAAAAAAGGCTGAAATTATTTTAACTTTTCAAACAATTACATTCATTTCTTTCTGATGTTGAGACTAAATGCTCTTTTGGATGAGTAAATGGATTTAAATCTCTAACTGTTTTCCCTTTTCCCAGCAGATGCTGGATCACTTATGAATATGTCAGTATACCTCCTACTATCTATGTTCTGAACAATAATAATGTAAATTAGATTAAATGCTTCTTTGTGGAGGTCAATTTTTACAGTAAAGAACTTGTGTCAATTATTTACCAGATTTGATAGTGTTAAAAAAATAATTTCCTAATTTACATAAAAATAGTTCTGAAAGGATTTTTAATTTCTACCTGGCATCATAAATGTTAACCTGACAAGTTCAAATCTATGCATCATCATAAATTTCCTAATATCTATGGTCTGTGGTTTATTTTGACTCACTGTAGTGAGATGTCAGAGATTAAGAAGCCAGTTCTTTGATGAGACAGTGAACTAAAATTCTTGCAATCAAGTCCACTGAACTAACAATATTGAAGATAAATGTTGCCAGAGTCCTTGGGCAAAATATAACTGCAAAGTGCTGAACTGAACAAAATTACTTCAATGTAAATTGCCTTTTGAAATGAAGTCCTAGTGGTGACTAGGGACAGTGGCTCTTTTTGAAATAACACTTTTTCCAATTTTAAATTCCTTTTGTCTGATTTGCCAGATTTACTAAATAATTGCAACTTCATCTGACACACTGAGACTTGAGAGCAATCTTCCTTTCTGTAATTAGCACAATCCATAATAATGTATTACTTTCCACTCTAGAGTCCCTCTTCCAGTATCCAGATTTCTATGTGATAGATATCACCTCACCAGCCAGAATAAAATATATCTCAGGTGGCATTCTTGCTGGCAGAATGAATTACTAGATGTTGCTGGCAAGAACATGGTGATGCAAAAGCCTATGCCACCTCATCCAAGTAAGTTAGGAAAGAAAATCAAGTCTGTGCATAAAGAGTGAATTATCATTTCCAGGAATTCCAGCTTAGCCCTTTTTAAGTAGCAAACTTGTACAAAATCTAATGAAGTTCATTATGTTCAATGAATCACTTGTGGTTGACTCATAGCAATATCCAACATCACTTGTCTGACTTCCACAGAAACACTGTACTGTATTCGTATTAATCTTAGGGTCACTATGAATTTTGACTACATTTTGGCTTTTCCAGTTTTAGTCACACTTCTCCTCACTACTACTGTATGATCTTTCAATAAATAATGTATCTGTTACAGTCAAGATAGCAGATCCACTATCAGAATTTTTATCCTAATGCTACCTTATTCATCATGCAGAACATGAGCCAGGCTGCCCAGGGCAGTGGTGGAGTCACCATCCCTGGAGGCATGTAAAAGATGTGTAGATGGGGGACATGGTTTAGTGGTGGACTTGATAGTGCTGGGTTAATGCTTGGACTTGATGGTCATAAAGGTCTTTTCCAACCTAAAAGATTCTATGATTCTCTATTAAAATTGTATTTGCTCCTACAAGGATATCAATATATTCTGGTATGAAAAGGGTGCAGTTTTCCTTAGTACAATCCATGCTCTTTAGCTTTTTAACAATCCAGTCTAGCAAGCTGCTATTTCTTGGTGGCAAACCAATGCCAGAGCCTTGCACACAAACATTTAAAAGGTTTCCCTAGAAAACTTTGTTAGAGTTTGCCATAGTTTAATTTAGATACTCTTTATTTTTCCTTTTTAAACTGAGCTTTCCCTGCTTTTAGCTTGAAAAAGATTCCTGACTGAAGCAACCTGATGTGTTTGTGCAGGGAGCCTTTAGGCTGTCACATGACTGTGCCAAATCTGCTTGAGTGAATAAAAGGGCATGCTTTTTTGTCCTTCTCTTTCAGGTGTTTCCCAGCTTCACAAGAGATCAGTACAGCTGACTGTATAGTTACATCAAATACATGAAAGGACAAAATCCAATAATTAACAGAAGTATCGTCCCTAATAAATTTTTCCTCATGTTCAGCAAAACATATTTTTGCTTCATATTTTTTCTAAAGAAAAATGCACTAGCAACCACTTTTCTGCATATTTCTATGCTTCAATGATTTAAGTTTGCAAATGTTAGTATGTTTGACTGAGGAAGATGAGCAATAAATTTCTTTATCAAGTTGTTCTGAATGATGGTAACTTGAGCACACCTGAAGAGTTTGAGGAAGGGATTTTAACCAGAACTACATTAGTATAGTATTAGAAAATAGTAGCATAAAATATGACTGAGCTGAGAAGTCAAGCAGGTAGAATTAATACCTCCCTTAACCCAAATTCAGAAGAATAATTATGATTTTTATTTATTCTTTTATTTTTGGTAGTCATTGCATCCTGTATGTACTTCAAATGTTCTAGGTACTAAAAAGACTACCGTTCTACTTAATTCTACCTGAGTGACACAAAGAATCCTCCATCACCATTTAACTGTGCATAACTTGATTCTTCTATGCTTATATTGTCTTTGGAAAATACGATGTATTGAAAGAAAATCCCAGGGAAGCTGAACAACTTCAGAACGAGAAGATAATGCTAAAAGCCAAACAAATTGACTAAACACTTTACTAAACAAAAGAAGAATATTGTTATATATTTAGTTCTTGATGTAATGTTGAAGCTAATGAACCTATTTTCTGTAAGTATGTACTAGACTGTACTTGAAGCTTTACTTTTAATAACCACCTAGGAAAGGAGATATTCCAGTAAAAGTTGTTTTACCTCCCTAGGCAAGAATGAGCAAAGTAAATATCCCCAGAGCAGTCATCTTGATTCCAGCTGAACTCACATGTTCCCATTTCTGCATGCATGTCATAAAAGCACCAAAGGAGCCACACACACAGAGGTGTGTGACCTTGCAGAGTGGGAAGGCAAAAGGCAAATGAGCACATTGCACTGCAGGGAGCTCGTTTTGGGGAGCATCACCTGGGGAGCTCTACCTGCCTCGGCACAGTGAGGAAACAGCAGAAGCACAGAGCATTGCAAAAATGCAGATTTTCTACAGCCAGCTGAGGATGTCTGAGTATTACCAGCAGCTCTTTACATCAAGTTTATCCCTTTTCAAGCATGAATAGAAAAATCCCAGCCTGACCTACAGTATGTCTATAAACAAGCAACAAACCAGGCTGTAGGAAGCCTTCATTTTTTCCTGTACCTCAAGTCAAGTTAAACAGGAAGTGGGTGCCCCTTAATGATGGACTTAATAGGAATCCACCATGGTAAGATGGACTCTGGAGACAGCCAGCACCTGTGTAACAAGGTGAGTTACAGAAGACCATCAAACACCTCTCCTAGCAATTTACAGGAGTCAAAAGCAGTTATGGTGGTATAGAAGTGAATGTTCCAAATGACACCGAAATAATTCTTTTCCAGGCAACATTCACCAACCATATTTCTGTAAAAGCAAGCAAAGTCCTCATGGGAGGTATCCCAGAGGTGGGGAATGCTGCTGAGTCCTTTGGCAGAAAAAAGCTTCCTGCAACATCCTCAGACTGTTGCCATAGGTCCTGTACAAACATCCAAGGATTCACTTCCAAAGCAGGTACTGGGAAGCAGTAAGGGCACCTTGAACTCAGCTGAACTCATAGAAGGCAGATGTGTGCCTGTGGCACTGGCAGCATGGACAATGGCAGGCAAAGGTAAGTTACACCAAACCCCAGGCCAACACACACATCTTGCACACTACATGGACACAGCAGTACTTGCAGTATCACTTGGGTTTAGTTTTAGACATTACATGGCCAGAAGTGAGACCTGGCCACGTCAGATGAATGCCTTGATAGGTTCAGAACCATTCAGTGCAAGAAGGAGCTCCACTGCCCTGTACACACTTCTCCAACAACAGCATTTATTATGCAGCCTGCAGAAATTCATTGTTTGTATCCCATGCACCAAAATACATCAGTGCACATGCACAGCAGCCCTTAGCAGTTGGTTATTCATAGCCTTGCTGCTCCCCAGAAGAACACCACAGCAAAGAAACTCCCTTCTTGCTGGGAAGGGAGGTAGGTTTTCTTTCATTCGCTGTTTCTGGCATGCTCCTTGCTTTATCACTGGGCTTGAATACAGGCTGCCAGGGCAACTTCACACTTTTGTATTCCTCTAATTACCCAAAAACTGTTTGTGTGGCTCTCCTTTGTGTGAAGTCATTCAGTTTACAGTTGTCACTCATTTTTTCAGAAAGTGCTATAGCTATCTGGTAGACCAAAATATTTTTATTGTTTTCTAAAACAATTAATGAAATGATATCTAAAACAATTCATGAAATTATATATAACACTACCATAGAAAAGATATGAAAGCGTTTTACAAGGAATTGTATCAGCACATGATCTTTTCAATTATTTCTACAATGGAGCTACACAAACATTGCTGTATATAATTACAGGCAGATACTCTTTCACTGATTTTTAAATTGTTTTTTAGTTGTGGAAGGTGGAAGAAAAAAGATCCAGAAGCATTTCACAAAAAGAAAGGATGCTGAAAAACTAATATTCCATCTAAAGCAAAGGAGAAGCAGATTTTAAACCAGCAGTACATTTCAGGTTATCTGCAAAACAGTTAACAACCTTTAGAATCAACTATCTGGTGGGAAAAAAAACAAACAACCTAAGAATAAATTTTACATTAAATAATCCTGTGAAAAAGTACCAACCCCTCAATAAATTATCATAATAAAAAAACAATCCTTAAGAGCAACTTTTGGGTTTTGTGGCCAATTTAAAATTACATCAAAATCTCTGACACTGGTAGTCGTTCCCTTTACCTCTATAACTGACACTGGAGTCTCTCTCAACTATTTAATAGCACTCTATTAGTCAGCTGTGGTATCAACTTTGCTAAGCTATCGAGAAGTTCTTTTTTTGATGTTCCAACAAACCTCATCCAATCCCCTACAATGATCCTGGAAAATGTAAAAAAAAAATAATTCCAACAAACCAAAATAAATAAACAGCAATAATAAATAAATAAACCCTCACAAACCCACACATATTTTACTGATGGGTGCTCTTTTTTACCTTGGAAATTTCAAACTGACTTGTGAGATGATGACAAAGTTCTTAGCTATAGATGCCAGAAAACCATTCAGGTGGTTAATTCCCACCTTCATTAGAAAAGCTTCGCTTCAAATTCCTTCAGGAAAAGAGAACTGTCTAATTTTCTCCCGAGGTTCTACAAAATCAATAGCAGAATTTTGTGGCTGTGCTATGAAAGTTTTGTACTTCTTTCCAATGATGCAGGGAAATATTTGCAGCCCAAATTCCAAATAGGTCTCAAAAATCAATGCCTTCCTCTGTGTTTAATACTTGCAGAAATTTGTAGACATGATTTTCCTTTAAAAACAAGTTTTAAACTGCTCCAGTCCTTTTTATATTCAATTTCCCTATGGTGATTGTGCTTAATAAAACTGTTCTGTTTCTTATTTAAATGTGATTTAAAGTTCAGGTGCTATACCACTAAGAACACTACTCGAGCACACAGCATGCATGGAAAGGCACCAGCAGTCTTGCATTCCACACAGTGCACTGCTTAAGGGCTTGCAAAGCAGGCACCAGAGGCTATTATTTAAAGGACAAAGCATAACATAGTCTGTTTCTCTGTAGTTTGCAATCATCACTCCTGAAATGGTCTATAAGAGTATCAATTACAGTAAATTTTATTTTGTTACTGAATTAATTTCACATGGACCAAACCCCCAAAACCCATTTACTTCAGTTTTGAATGACCTTAGTCACCTAGGGACAGGACACTTGCTACTTAGCTTGCAACCAGCCAGTTTCCTTTAGCTTCTGCAGACAGTTGCTGGCATGACAGTGAACACAGAGAATTCATTCAGAGTGAAAGCCTTCGAAGCTTTGCTGTTCCAAGGAGAAGAATTTAGAGGGCAATATATGCAACTTTGTGTATTTATTTACCTTTAAACTTGGACACAATAACAACATTAGGGAAACAAGTACCTTGTGATTGCCCTGTTCTCACTCCTCCCCTGATGTCCATTTTATGCCCTTATGCATTCCAGACAGGATACTGGGCTAGATAGATCCCATTTCTGAATCAACACAACCACTTTTTTATTCTTATTTAGAGAAGCTAAAATTGAACCAAATTACTTAATTTTGTGATTTCCCATTATTAAGTAATTAAGAAAAAGGATGATGGTTCACAAAAAGAAGGAATTAGCCCTGGGCTGGATTTCTGCTAATACTGTTAGTTCTTCTGGTTTGCTTCAAACATATTTTTATTTGACAAAGGAGCTCATTTCCCAAACTGAACATAGCTACACAGGAGCACATTTAGAAGAGAATAGCATTAGAGTATTACAATTGCAAGAGACCTACAATGACCATTGAGTCCACCTGACCAGTCCAGGGCTGACTCGAGGTTACAGAAGGTTATTAAGGGCATTGTCCAAATGCCTCTTAAACACTGACAGGTTTGGGGCCTTGACCACCTCTCTAGGAGCCTGTTCCAGCATTTGGCCACCCTCTTGGTAAAGAAATGCTTCTTCATGCCCAGTCTGGGCCTCCCCTGACACAGCTTTGAACTGTTCCAGGTGTCCTGTCTTTGGATCCCAGGGAGAAAAGCTCAGCTCTTCCCTTTCTCCTTCACTTCCCGAGGAAGCTGCGGAGCAATGAGCTCGCTGCTCAGCCACCTTAAATTTTAAATTTTGCCACTTCTCAACAGCAGAGCAGTTTAGATAGCAGTACTATGATACTCCTTCAGTCTCAGTGGACTGACAAACACCTAAAATAGAACAACCAAACAAGCATCTAAAATAGAATCAGAAATGGGAAATTAGAGAAATCAATAGTGGAGAGGTAGGATCATCTCTGCCCTAAGGCAATGGAGCAGTCTGGTGCCTAAATCACACCACAGACTATCAGTACCCATAAAACTGTGTTCTTCAATCATGCCTTACTGACAACATTGCATAGAAAGTATGATAATGGTTGTCATGCTTTAAAGAAAACAGTACAATACCCTAAAAGATAAAGTGAGGTCTCGTTTCTTCATTCCCTCCTCCCTCTTACTCCAATAGTTCAGCTATTAAAGCACTCGTGCACAATGTGATAGAACTAGATATAATATTTTGTGAGAAATCAGAGCAGTGACTAAGTTGAATGTAGCCATTGGGCTATTCCCTGTCTTTCTGATTGAAACCTCTATCCTGTACAGAAAACAATACATTAATTTAGTTAAGAAACTCCATTATAAAAGACTCTACCACAGGTACATTTTCTTCACACCAAGTTTTGAAAGATGCCTTCAGGGAAAGTGTGCAGACAGTAACACTGAGGAAAGGTGTTTTCCCAGTGGAGCAGAAAAAGGTACTGAAGACCAGGGAGTGAGAGTGAATTTCTTGTAAGGTACCTTAAACAACCTGTGTTTTGATGCTGGGTGAGAAACATTCAGTGAATATGAGATAGATTCTTTTCTGAGGCACATAGTTCCCTATGCATTCTATGAGCAGTGCAGTTTGGGTGTTAACTCAAACCATGGATGTGTGGAGACAGTCACCTAAAAATAAGAATTACAACACATCTTTTCAGAATCTTTTTGGTTCTGGTCTTTGGTACCATAACACTAATTTCCAAATAAACATGGTGCAATATAACTAAAATTCCTTTAAGGAAACCTGCTTCTGTACATGAAAATATTGCAATATTTTTTCATCGTATAGCTAATTGCTAGAGCATTAGTAACCTGAAGCTCCTCATCTTCTCAATACCAATAAATTGCACAAAGATATCCCTTCTGCAGAAGAGTTAATCCTTACCATGAAGACCAAGCCAAGAACCTCATGCTGACCATTACTTTAGATAAATTATATAAAGTATGATCACAGTTCATGTGACTTTTTCAGCTACAATACTTGTTCTGTGTTGTCCTTGGTAAATAATAGAAAGGGATTCTCTCTATGTTTTGAGGGGATGTTTCATTTTAAATTCAGCACTTCCTTAGGGAAATAATGCAGACAGAAGCCAGACAGCCTCTACCTTGAAGAAAGTGTATTCCATGCAGGAAATTCCCAATACACACACACAAAGCCTGTCATTGTGTGAAATCACACATCACAGCCCTTCCCAGTTCTTCTCCCTTACAGCCTCTTCACATTAGCTTCACTCAGCTGCTTCCAAGACACCTCCCTTCACAGGGCTCTTCACCTTCACCTCTTTCCATGTAAACAATTCTTTCCTTTTCTCTCCATTCCTTCTCCCCCCTACAGAAGAAAATACAGAGCCAGGATGTTTATTCTTTTTATTTAGATACTTCCTTTCCTGCAGCTCATGCCTGTTGGAGCCAGAAGCCAACTCCTACTGTGCCTCCACAGTGGTGGGAAGGCCCCCGTAACTAACAATGACTGGTCTCCATGTCAATACATTGTCTGAATTTGGCAATGAAGACACTGCATGGTAGTCATCTATACCTGACAGGTTATCTTTTATTTCTGTACTCTTCACCAGATGTGTGAACATGAAACCCTCCCATGAAATAGGAGCAGATCCTGCAGGAAGCAGGAAAGATTTTCTTGATCTTTTTTATGGGAGAATTTGGCAACATTTGGTCCAGTCCCCACTTAATGCTGGGCTAACTTCAAAGTACTGTCCTGGACATAATGTAGCAAGGCACGTTGGAGACTCTGTCAGTATTCTGCTGCTCAGAATTTGTTCAGTTAATTCTCTAATTTCTAACAGAGAAAATAAAAACTGGTAAAATGTGAAATTAGAAGAGTTTTGTGAATTTAAACGAAAGAACTGAAGTCTAAGAAGGGAACACAACTGGCTTTTGTAATTTTGCAAGGCTGAAGAACAGAAGAAGAAGAAATAGTCAGAGGAAGCACATATGGAACAAGGACAAGGACAAACAAGTTCAGGCTGGTCACTGAAATTTTTGCTGGAACTTAAAAAAAGGTATTAAAACATCACAAAAGCAGCCAATCCCATGCCATTTGAGTTGAGGGGCCAAAACTCTGCTCTTAGAAGGTTGTTTGGTAAGTTTATTGGAAAGAGCAGATGTTAGTTCCAGCTTCAAGGAACTGGAGGACTACCCACGATGATGCCTTCAGTTCTGTATTTGAAATAACTTTAATCTGTGATGCTGTCAACTTGGTGTTTGTTACAAAGCAGTATCCACACAACTGCATAAAATAGTAACTGATATCACAAGAAACATCAGGCAATAGAGAAATACAAATTTTCTAGACAAGGGCAGTACCAAGAATCATGTGCATAAGAACTAATGAGTGCTAAATTTACATTTCAGTGGATGAACATAAAGGCAACAGAAAACTACTTTCTAACCTAAAATGTTAGATGAATGTAAAGGTAATTGGGTCTGTTAGGTGGGTGATAAGCAGCCGGATCAACCCATAAAAAATTGCTATTGATTTATTATTTTAACGATGGGAGTGAAAGTTCTTATTTGTAAACTGTCTGTTTGTATACAGAGTTGACAAATTATCAAGTAACTAAAATGGCACATGGTAATAACAGCTATTTAGCTATATGGATAACCTTTAATCATACATTTATTACAGAAAATGACTAAAATTATATTAATGCAAGCTGACAAAAAGTAAATGTAACCTTTAGACATATTTGGAGCTTTCCTGTAAGCAGAGAGTCTTTTTCTTCTGGCTTTTTCCACCACTAAGGTGCAGAGGGGCAATCAAGAATCAGTTCCCTATTAAAATAATATTTCTTCCATTATTCATTGCCTACCAGAAGAAAAACAACACAGGAGACACTACACAAGTAAAACTAGGTTGATAGGTCAGACATTTAGTAAAGACAGACGTAAAAAATAAACTGTATTTTTAAAAATTATATGAAGGCAGTGAAGAGAATATTCCTAAGGAGTAAAAGGATATCTTTGTAGACTTTTGAAGAAAATGTCTCACAGATATCACACTGGTAATACTGAAAGCAATAATATTTTCAATCATCTTTATTCTTACAAGAATATTACAATATAAAATGTTGTGAAAGTTACTTGACAACTAAACCAATCCTTTGAAATTTTGTTTTCTTAACAAAAGGATGAAATCACCTTTCTACTTATATATTCTTTACATCCAGAACATGAAGTCTCACAAAACACTTAAATATTGAATCTTTTCATCTTGTTTATAATCTACACATTTCAATACTGAGTCAAAACTTTGCAACACAACTTTGTGTCCTGGTCCAGTCCCGAAGGTCTGTCAACCAGGTAAACCATGAAATGCTGCACTGGTAGCCAGAGTTAGACTAAAACACTGATCAGATCCAAAACCAAGTGCTCAGCCAGCTTTGTCAGTTCTACATGCAACTTCTTTGTTCTTTTTGGCTTTTCTATGACCCCTCTATTGCTCACTGTCTGCATATCGAAGCAAGTACCAAATTCCTTGTCTGCACCTATTACCATGCAGCTGATATTGCTACAGCTGAATTGCAGACTTTTTCCTAAAGCTTGTGGCCTGTTTTGGGAAATCTTACCAGTACTCATGAAAAATAAAAGCATATCCCCTGAATTCCCATACTATTGTTCCATTAAGCTGCCAAAAAGACCATCTTTCTCTCCACAAACTTGGGAGACCAAAGTAGAGAGTAAATTGGACAAGTAGTGAAAGCTGCTTGTCACTTAATTATTGTAAAATTTTCCAATGCAAATGGGACCCTAATACACTAGGAAAGTGACTTCACAAATATTACAAGTTCTCACATTGCATTGAAAGAAAATGCAGGAGGCTTAGCTATATGCTTTTATCACTTGAAAAAATTTAAGAGATCAATTAGTCTGTCACTTATGGTAGCACTGAGTTCATACCTAAGAACCTTTTAATAAAAGAATGCAACTGCTGAGAGGGCTTGTTTAATAAAACCAAATTCTACTCACTGCAGCCCTCAAAGCACTTCAAATTAGAAAAGTTGTAACACTTTAAAGTGCTAAGATAGGGCAGTGATCCTCAATTTGTGCAAGAGACTATCTAGTACTTTCTGAAAAGTCTGCACCATTATGCAGAAAAATGTTAGACTGTATTTGGTTAAATAAATACATTAATTTTCTCTGCTGACTCTGCTGAAACAGCAGCCAAGGGAAATGAAACCCAGATCTCAAGTAACTAGTTGAGCAGATACACTGGCAGATACAATTCTTTGTAAGTCCTTTGTTTTGGTGAAAAGGTTACTGGACCATAGGAAAATTGAGTTCTTGGCTACCTATGCAAATTCCTCTCCAGGATGCCTCAACATCACTTGTTCAAAACAATTAATTAAAATTCTTTCTTTCCCATGCCTGGTAGATTGGAATCCAGCTCGTTTTCACTAAAGCACATGCCACTAAAGTAATATTTTCCTCTTTGTGCCCATCAAAATAACCATGTTTCATATTCTGGAATATTACATATAAATAAAAGTTACCAGCTCTGCATTTATTTTAGCTTTCTTTTCTCTAACTACACTAAATGAAATTTTGAGGGGTTCTCAACTGAGTTATGCCATAATTCGCTAACTCTGTAACTTCTTTCTCTTTGAATATCTTAATCTAGGCTTAAAAGCTGATTGTAAAATTGAGATTTTATATTACTTGTTCAGTGCATCTTGGAAATAGTCCAATCAAAAAGCTAAATCTGTTCTCAGTGGCAAAACAGAGCTAATAAGAAAAGCGAGGAAACCGATTTATTTTTTTTTTCTCCCCGAATATGAATCACATAAAATCTGTTCTAGAGTTCACTAAACTAATTTTTCACAGTACAGAAATGCTAAAGCTCATAGTTCAAAACAATAAGTTTGCTTAAGAAAGCAATGAGTTTTGTGGCCATTTTGAGGAAGAACAGTATTTGCAAGTTAGCTTAAGGGTTTTCAGTGTCAAGAGCAGACAGATTTTTACTCCCCATCATGTAGTAAAACCTCTGCTCAAAGCTGGATCAATGAGTCCTGGCAGGGAGGTATTTATAGTCTTCAATTGTTAAAATTTGTATCCAGATCCTAATGGTTTTTTCATTTTAACAAAGAAAACCTGAAAAGACCCACTGATAAAATTCTAAGAGCCTCAATTTCAACAATTTCTTGTGTTGAGAAATATAGTTCAACACAACATTGTGCATGACAACTGGACAGTTTTGACTTCAATACAAAACAGCTTTGATAGGATGGACTGGAACAGAAGTGATCTGTACAGAGAAAAAAAATCATATCTGGCCTGTTTTCAACATGAGTGATGTTCTACTCAGGGATAACGGTAAGGACAATTTGAATGATACAGTATACTCTATGTCCCATGCTGAACTACATCATGCCCAGTCCAAAAGTGAAATAAGCAGAAGTAATCACACATTTTGTTACTCTATCAAGCTGGGGGTGGCAATTTCTAAACAGACATTACAAAGTGTCATACATATTTAAAAAAGGTGGAAAAAATCAAAACTGACATCTCAAGCCTAGGCTGGCTTCCAAAGTTAAAAATTTGTTTATAATTCAAAACGAAAAGAAGTAAATGCACTCAATCTTATTAAGGTTTCACACATAACAATTTCTTTCACGGAGTAAAAAAAAAGGAACAGTAGATCTAATACATCTAGAATTCCATTGGGCATTTAACCCATTATCAGATGGCATTGCCAAGTTAATAGCTTCAAAAATAAAGTGGGAAACAGTACAATATTTGAACACTGTGCATAAAAAGGGCCTCAGACAAGAGACAACTGGCGGTGATAAACTGAAGCTAAGCAAGAGAGAAACAACCCAGCATTCCCCAAAAGTCAGTCCTGTGGGAATACAGTTTTCCACAGTAGTATGCAAGACAAATTCAGGTGGTTTGAAAATGAGGCAAGATCAGTACCTGAAATGTATTAAAGCAGTCCTCTGGTATCAGGTAAGACTGGACTTCTTGACCTCTGTCGAAAACTAAATACTACTAAAAATTGCATGTGAAATTCTGGTGATACACACTAATAATGGCCAGAAACATTGTGTCCTACTTTTCTTAAGTCCTTGTTTTCACCACTGAAAACCAGAAAAATTTGAAAACACGTTTTTCTGCAGCACTGTGAGCCCATAACACCTTAGAAGTTTCCATATTACACATAAAGGCTGCCTTCTCAAGACTCACATGCTCTATATGAAGTCCTCTTTACAACAGCAGAAACACTTTCAAGAAAGAACACATAATTAAGAATAATCTGCACGAGAATCCAAGTTGCACTCCATCACCGAGCGACTCCCCTGTGTGCCAGGTCAGCTCCAGGCAGCTGCAGAGCACAGAGAGGGAGACACTGACGAAAGGTGACCTTGGTGTGACAGGCAGCACCCTCACCTGCCTCTTCACAGAGCTGACCTGCTGCTGGGTGGAATGCAGAAACACCGAAGTGCATGAGTGGGCATATCATCAGTAGCAGGAGAAAAGGATCAAGGATTCCCTGGTATATCTACAGGAGGGAAAAATCCCCTACAGAAGATAGTGTTTGTACACATGGTGGTCTGACTGCCTAGTTAATTCCTGTCCACTCCAACCCAAAACAATAAGGACATCTGACAGAACTTCAATGTCACTGCCACCAGCACCTGTACTCAATGAGCTGTATTTCCAAAATCTTTAACATGAGTTACTTGGTGGTTTTTTAGATTCTTTTCTGTTCCCTTTTTTTCAGAACTATTATCTCCTCCTCCCATGTCCTACCTATTATAAAAAGCATTAATGGAACCTGTGACAAGACCAAGCACACAGTAATCTCAAATGCTATTTATCCAAAGAATAAATATATTTATTGCAAACAATTAATGGATCCTTTTATTTCTTCCTAAGAAGATTTCAGGTTCAGATTTTGCTCAGAGCAGTGGGAGTTGAAGAAGGTAGACTACTATCCAAGTGAGGTTGTCCATAAAACATGACATTTAAAAATGGTGGTATATTAAGCAACTTGATTCCAAGTATATGAAGCAGGTATGTTTTGCACATGTTAGTACTTAGATTAGACACATAAATTAAACTCCTGTAAACCCAGAGCCAATGCAACTTGGAAACAACAGGTGGTTTCTTCTGGCTTGTACAGTGTGCTCAGCCTTACTGTTGGTTTACTTCTAACCAGGACATCATATGTAAGAATGCCTGGCTGCATTTAAAATCCAGTCTTAAACTCCATTGCAGACAGGAAAAAGAAGAGGTGAATGCAATCCCCATGTTTGCTTTGAAACTGTGAAAATATAACCTGGAATCACTGGGACAGAGGAACAGCAGGCCATGATACCATCTTCTCAGGGCTGACTTATATTTTCAGAAATATATTGGAAAGGAAAGGATTCTTTCAATAACTTCTTCAGCAGAGGGCAACGAGACATGTGTAGCATCACCTGAAAACCAACTGAAACTCTTGACCAGAAGTCTGCCTTCATGGCAATTCACTCTTCAGAGCTCTGACACAAGGTATGCATGTGACAGACAGGGCAACCTTTCTCACCGCTGGAACGACCTGCTAAGCACAAGTGTGGCATTACCTGAAGTGAAGGGCTATCTGACATAAGATGGCATCTTTCCCTTTCTCCTTCAAGCCCTTTGTAAGTTTGTATCTGAGCAAATAATAAATTATTACTTCTGAAAAAAAAAAAAAATTCCTTGTCAGTCTATAACTAGCTTATAACGTGACATAATTACTGTGTGTGGCAAGTTCAGCTTTATGGGGGCAGCGGACAGCACAGTTATTCTGTAGTTTTCACTTTCTCCCACAGGGCTCAAGCTTCTCTGTTAACCCAAATAAATTTGTGACATCTGCCCTATTATTTTATGAAAGCCTTGACCACCTGAATGAGTCCATAATAAGCCGGGCCCTGTGACAATGTGGATTACACCTTCCCTGAATTCAGCCTTCTTTCTCCATATCCCAAATTGCCCCAATCCTATTTTACATCTTAAATGCCCCTAGCAGGAATCTCCAAGTGTCTTGGTAAATCTTGCTCCACTGTAGCATATGTTACCTGGGTCTTAACTTATTGTATCAGAGCCATCAGCCAAGGGTGACCACAGCTCAGACACTCCACTATTGCCACTATACTTTTCTGAGCCTACCACATTGACTTCACATTCATTTCTCTTTCCTTCCATTTCAGTTTGTCACTGCTCAGTGACAAACTGAATGTGGATAAAATGCTCTCCATTGGAGTGCCAAATAACATTGCTTTCTTTAGGAATACAAACTCCTCTCTGCTTCTCAGGCAAACAGACTAGTCAGGGTCAGCACATCCCGTTGGTACTACTCATGACATTTTTACCACTTGACAGCCACACTCTTTGGCTATGAAAGTCACTGGACCTGTCAGACAAATATTTCCCCTACAAACTGGCCATGTCTATGTAGCAAGTTCTAGACATACTTACAGCAGCAAAAATATTCAAATAATTCTATACAACTAGAATATGGCCCAATCAGTAGCTACGAGTTTATTTTTGTTTTATTTATTTATTTAATTAATTAATGAAGTTACTCTCACTCCTCACATCGCAGTGTGAATCACATTTAAAATGAATTTAACCTTATAAATATTCCAGTCATAAACATCTTTTTCTCTCTTTCTCTGACTTCCATGTTTAAATTTTATTCCACCATTTTATCAATTTTCAGCTTTAAGCATGTGAGTAATACTTTGATTTTTATACAAATGGATTACTGGATCCACAGCTGTCAGTACAATCATGGCCAAGAACTTAGTAGCCTGAACAAACCTACAGAAACATTTAAATAGTACCCACTTAAATGAATAGCCAATAAACTAACATTCCTGGTAAAAAATAACATATTTTCAGGAAAACTGTTATTAAATATGTTTTTATTGTCCATTGAGTATGAACTTTGAAATTGTGAACTACTATATATAGACATGTGGAATACAGATTAGGTACAGCAGCAGTAATTTTAGGATGTTACTATGTCCTAAAAATTTTATAAAGCAATGCGTAAAAAGAAATTGAAACAGAATGAGCTACATACTTCAGGACTGAACACAGATAACAGTAAATTTAAGAGATGTTACATGTGTGAGGTAGAAGAGGTATACAGTGAAAACAAAAAACATGTGCTAGAGGTTATTTCCCTTTCAGTGAGCTACACCCAAAATTAATATATTTGGTGATCAAAATGAAGTCACATGAGGCCTTGAATCAGAAAATCCTGCATTTATACAGTATTCATAACTAGACTCACCAAAGTTTCCAAGTCAAATATCCTTCACATCTGAACCGTTGTTTTATACCCCCTTGTGAGGCTACAGGAAACTAAGAAGTGGTATTAGCACATCTATCCCCTAACATCTATTGCCTCTCTTTATCAATTCAAGGGAAAGGCAGCTGGGTGAAAATACCATGTGAATTGTATCACATGAGCATTTTGAGCATCATAATTTAACTGTGTAGATGACAGGCCAGAGGGCAGCCTCAGCAAGTTAACAGATGATGCAAAATTGTGAGATGTTTTTGAGAGACCAGGGGCTTGTGGTGCCATTCAGAGAGATCTCCACAGACTGAAGAAATGGGCTGACAGAAACCTCATGACGTTCAACAAGGGGCTGAGGAGGAACAACCCCATGCACCAGTGCGGGCTGGGGTCGAACCAGCTAGAAAGAATCTTTGCAGAGAAGTCCTTTTGGGTAATAAGAAGCACATAAACCAACAGTGTGACCTTGCAGTAAAAGGTGACTAACAGTACCTAGAGCTGCATTAAGAAAATCACTGCTAGTGAGTTCAGGGTGATTCTGCTCAGCACGGGTGAGGCCACACGTGGTACACAGTGGCCAGTTCTGGGCTCCCCAGGACGTAACATGCAGAGACATGCTGGAGTGAGTCCAGGGAGGAGCGACAAGACAACAACTGCACTTGAGTCACTGCCATGCAAGGAAAGGCTGGGAGAGCTGAGAAGGCTTCAAGCAGGAGAGGCTTAGAGGCATCTTACCAATCTGTACAAGAACCTGATGGAAGGGAACAAAAAAGAGCCAGGCCTCTCAGTGAGTGAGAGGACAAGTGGCAATGAGTCCAAATTAAGACTGAAGAAAATCCACTTAAACATGAGGAAAATTGTTTTGCAGTTAGTAACTAGAAGAGGTTGGTCAGAGAGGTTGTGGAGCCAACCCCACTGGATGCAGTCTTGATCAACCTGCTCAGTTGACCCTGCTTTGAGCTGGCACCAGACACTTCCACAGGTGCCTAATTCTAAACCAGAATTTAAACTCAGGCATGCTGAAAAGTGCAAAATAAACAAATAAATTAACAAAAAAACTAACAGATCATTATCTTCAACCTTTACAGGTAACTTTGTGGCCATGTGCTACACAGAGGAAGTATGAATTCCTTCTGCTGAGAAAGTAAAATGTGAACATGATGTGCAGCCCTCAGCCCTCAACCACAGTGGTTCCCCTGGCCGAAGGTGAAGTGCTGTCTGTCCCACCCAATGTATGTACCTGGCGTACATCACAAGGAGTTAATTCAGAAAAATGCATTTACTTCTGGAATAGAAGGACGGCACCAGCAGGTACAGCACTCTCTGACTGGTTAAAAACATATGGCTTCATTTTGATCTAGTCTTGAGTATGCACACATGGAGAAAAAATGCCATGTAAGTTATCCTTGTAAGCCTCCTCTCTTGCTGTTTGCTATCACAATCAGAGACCTAATTAAGAAGACTCTGTATCATTATTTTTCAAATTAAAAGTATTTTGAAGACAACATGGATACATTTTCCAGAAGACAGAAAGTATTGTTCATATTTGCGAAAGAAAGCACAACCACAAACAATTTTTTTTAAAGAATCTGAGCAGAATTCCAATGTCCTGGAACACAACTTCTTTTAAGTTTCAGAACTCAAATGGATGATTGTCCCCTCATCTAATGATCAGCTGGAAGAACTTGAGATTTGATTTAAAACTGAGAAGACATCCTGAAAATAAGAAATGTTTGCAGCTCCCAAAACCCCTTGCCAGCACATATCAACTTAGCTGGATCATAAGCAAGCATCGGAAATACCACTTCTATTTTCAGAACATCATGCATCCAGGATGAAAGCTGGGTTCCTCCCACATCTAAATTGCTCAGTAAATCTTATATTTCAAGAACAGTCTCATGATAAATGTCAATTTTGTGCTAACTGCATTCTTCAAATATTTAAATGGATATGTGTACAAAAAACCAGATACAGTTTTTTGAACTGAGGATGCACCTTGGCCAAGCAAGAAAAACATTTAAGCCATGAGCTACAGGTTAACATTCAATCCAGAGTGAGTTGAGAAATGTTTTTGTATACCCTTAAAATGAGTCAAAAATGAAACTTTTCATACAAGTGGAATGATTAAATATGAAGGTATGTGATACTACAAAATAATTACAGTTAGAACTTGGGGAAAAAATTAATAGACAGATGGTCTCCACTTACTCTGAAAAGTTAAAAAAATTATGATCATTCTAATCCCTGCACAGCAAACTATTTTTAAATTCCAGATATTTGTGATGTATTAAAAAATAATCTGTTCAAATCAGATAGGCATGGAAAGCGAAAGCCTTGTCCAAATTTTCTGCCAATGTTAATTTCAGTTAAAATTATCATTACCTGACACTTGAACTATTAGAAATCTTTTCTTTCATGAAAACTGTGACATCAGTACTCTCTTCTAATTAGAACAGGGCTTGCTACTAAATAGTATCTTTTATATATGAGTTGCATTGGCATAGAAAATAAAAAAAAACTCTGAGACAAAAAAGCTTATCATTCAAAAGAATCAAAATATTCCATTATTGGGTTCTAAATCTCAGAACTGAATAAATATCTACCATGACTACACTTCTAAAACTGCTTGATTTTTTATAGCTATGTTCTTCTAGAGCACTCAGCAGGGCACAGGCAGATGATAGGATAAGGATCTCTTTTTATTGTCTGAATTGGAAACCAAATTGGAAAGGCTGCGTCCCCAGCTAGCTGGTCTGTGGATTAAAATTGAGTGGGTAGTTTCAGTTCAATTTTTCCACAGACAAAACCAATAATAATTAAAGAAAGACAGCTTGGTTATCAGTCTTAGTGCAGTAGAAGGCAGGCCTGAAGATGATCTCTTATCCTACTGTATATTCTTGATAATAAGCAAGCCTAAAAATTAGTACCTGAATATTCAGAGCATTTTAGTCTTTCCTGTACTTAATATACTCTTTATGAAGTCAATATATTCCTGTTCTTTCTGTGTATTTGTAATTTAAGAGAAATCAGAGGCTCTTAGAGCAAGCACTATCTATGCAAAATTCTGAGTTCGTAGCTGTATCAAGTAACAAAGGGCAAAATCTGACTGGTACACAATAAGTATTGCTGCTAGAAAGGCATCTCTAAGAAGTCTGGAAAAAGCTACTGAAGATGCAAATACTGACTTTCTCTCACTTGCAAAATATTGTTGCATCATTATGACAGTGCATGCACAGCTGTACATAAATATTTAGTAATGACGATGGTACTCTTGCAAAGAAATGAAAGAATAAGGATAGAATAAGTGGCTCCAGAGTTAACTCGACAGAAAAAAAAAGCTTGTTCTGCAGAGATCTATAGACAGGAAATAATATAACTAGTTACTGAAAGCTATTTTATTTTTAAAGTATCTGAAGGCATTTTATAGCATAATCATTATGAAGAGGCCAAAGAGAATTTTGGCTAAAAAAATTCAAACTGCATAATCAAGTGGAGAATAATATACACAGATTGAAGGAATGTTTCTAAATGGAAACATTATGGGAATATATTTTGAATAACATTACTTATTACCCAATGTTTCTTAAGATCCAGCTGCAAAAATCTGTAACATTTTTATTTAATAGTGAAGCTACTGCATTTTACTTGCTCTATAGAACTCATGTCTCTCCTTGGGTGTCATTTCCTGGATTAAAAGATTAAGCTAAAAAAATTGTATCAGAAATAAATGTTTCAACAGGCAACTGTGGACTGTATGAATCACATGCTTCCTTATCAGTTAGAGAACAAACTCCTAGAAGACATCTGAAGTAGATCAAAATTCTGAAGGAAAGGAGCCAAACTCTGCCAGTGTTCAAAGTGTTTCCTTAAAGCTATGGAATGGTGAGATATATTATCACTGTATGGCATATTCACAAAAGTCACAAAATTGCTACTTAAAAGAAACTACGTGCTGTTTCACGAAGGCAAAAGGCCATTCACTGGGCAGTTAACAGTAAGCACATACCGAAGGAAGGGAGCTGTTTTCTCCTGCTCCTATCTCTGAATATTATATACTTCTAAATTACCTATTGTGAGTCCCATATAACTTAATCAGGCTAATCACCATCGAGTGTTGCAAAGTGCTGTGATGGTGTATTGTTCTTCCTTATGAGCCCATTTGCCAGGAAAAATGAAAGTGATTACATGTAGAGTTCCCAGCAATGTGAACTACATGCAAGCATAAATACTTTAATTTTCATATTGTATTTTTGCTAGAGCTATAACATTGACACATGCGTTATCTACGTGCTCCTGGTTCCTTAAGTGTTTTGGACAATTTCACATAAACATACGAATGGCACCTCATCCTGCAAAATTGACAAAATTGCAATGCTATTTTTTTGATGATGGACAAAAGAATTTAATTGAAAAAGGAGAACACAAAGGTCTTAGTTTTATTATAAATTACTGTAACAACTGTTAATGTTGAAAACAGCATCACACACCAGACTTTGCAAATCTTTGTATCTACTATTTGAGGGGATGATCCACCCTACCAACAGGCTCCCAGATGAGTTGTAGCCTTTCATCTCTAGATCTTATACTGTGTGGTAATCCAAGCCATATGGCTCCAACCTACATCTCCTCAGCTGAACCCCTGAACAGACAGGACAGTCGAGTAAGGAGAGCCTGCTTAGGTCTGTGAGCCCTGCCCAACTGATTCTCAAGTGTAACTCAGCCACCAGTGAATACTACCACTAGTGCTAGGAATTGCTGAACTCGCTGCTGTCTCTCTGTCAAGACTGGTGTAGAAAGTATGGTCTCCTGATACTGTCTGATGATTAAAAAAAGCAAAACAAAAGGCAAAAGGCAGGCTGTGCCTGTTTCCTATCAGAACTGGATACTATCACAAACATTTTGAACATCCTGCACACCTGCAGGCAAATTAAAAGCTACAGAAACAGATTTGTCTGAACTGAAAAGTAATCTTGACACTACTCTGATTCAAACATGAGAATCTAATATATTATACAGTCCAAACTACTTAACAATTTGAATATGAAAAGAGAAGATGGTGGGTTTTTAATGGAAACAAAAATTTAATACAGAAACCATTACATTCAGTTAATAGGTTCATTTATTCCAGGATCTTATAAAAATAATGGTGAATTACTTACAACAGATAGCAAATGCAACACCTTACAAGGCATGTAAAGGGCAGTTACAACAATTCCAATACTGGTTCATTTGCCAATGATCTGAAATGCTGATTCCAAAACCCTTCCGTCTCAACAAATTTAAAAAAGGTCAAGGTTAATCTCTTACAGAATTTACACTTAGAAAATGATGAGATTCACGATGAAATTAATACAGTCTAGTTAGTAACTTACATTTAAGCCCAAATTCTGGTAAGACACTTCATTAGTTGTAAACACACTGACTGGCTGGACTCTGCATGAATATTCAGGTACTATTAGTAAGCTTGCTTATTTTCAAGAATACACTGAATACTAGACTATGTAGCTACTTTGTTCACATCCCTTGTAGTCTAGTTATCAGACTATATCTTGGTTCAAACTGCAAATTGCTTTAGAGAACTCTGGTCAAAAAAAAGTCTATTATTCTAAGCATAAATGTGTAAGTAAATCATGCCTGAGTAACAGCCACAGAAGCTGGAATTCTGTTGAGGGGTTATTCAGCAAGAGTTGGGAGAAACAACTTTATGAAAGCCTTTTTATAATTTTTGCTTTAGTCTACCTTATTATTCTTCTACTTGCTGAATCAATTGGTGGGCCTGTTAAGATATTTTACCTTTGCAGTGACCTAGAGCAGGTCCAAGTGTCAGTCAATAGCAGTTTACCATGAACAGTTATTATCAAACCTATTTGATTGCCTTCCTAGATCTAAAGTTTCACTTTTAAAATTAATGGTAGATGCAGTTTACACAATGCCATTTTGAATAATATTTTCAGAGAGAAAATAGGACTGGGCAGAATCAAAGCACACGTAGAGAAATGGCTGACATCTTCAGTAGCAAATGGGGACAGTATGTAGGACACCTAATACTATTTTCACTCATGAGCTGGAAGAAAGTATTATAATGACTTTATAAAGCTTGCTGATGACTGGAATTGGCAAAATTATTAGATGTGAAGGAAATAAGTGGAAAGACAAATTATGATTACTTTCCTAGGTATGAATGTGTTTTATTATAGTTAAAGGAAGAGTAATTCATTAAACAATAAGGAATTCTGGTCTTTCCTGAAGAATGGAGAATGTATCTTGGAAAAAGAGTTAAAGAGGATTTTAGGTGTCACGGTTAAATATCTATCTAGTTAAGCCTTATGAAGAAGAGCAAATTTTAAAACATTGGATGTAAAAAGAGCATAAAAATACGAAAATTCTATTTCAGTAAAAGGCTTCCACAAATATTCTCTATACTCAAATATTGCTTAGAGAGATCAAATTCAAATGGGGTCATCGAAAGGAGAAAAAAAGTGAAGAATAATACATATTAAACTCGTGAAAACGCCTCTGCATGACCTACATGATTAAAAGGCTTAGTTTGATCAGTTAATCAAGAAGATTGAGAGGTTTTCTGATTACAACATACAAAGCTTTCTCCCAGTCAAGGCACTAGGGTTTTCTTCCAGTATGAAAAGAACAGGAGAGCATTACAGTAGCAAACTCTTCCTTCGAATAATCTGATATAAATATTGATGAAGGTACATAACCACTAGAGCTGCAAACTACTAAGGGCACTTATAGACTCTCCATCCCTTACTGCCTATAAACAAAGAGTTTACATTTTTCTGAAAATTATGTGAGGTAAACACGTGTTACTCAAATACATATAAGCTGAGTGAAATTAAATTGCTTAAGGTGAATGAGAGGTCAGATCTGAACACTCACAGGGTCATTTCTGTCCATGATCCTTTTAGACTGCACCCAATTTTTATCTCCATAAGAGGGGAAGTAGTCTATCCATACACAGAAATTAGTGATTATGTTGAAAACCATAAAACCAAGGGCAAAAGTTGGACACAGTTTTAACTACTGATATTTATTAAGTAGATTCTTGGACTCCAGTGGCATCTACAACGTCCTAGTAGCCATGGCCTAGACTTCACATTTAACTTGTCTCCAGCATCTCCTCTACTCCACGAGAATTCTGCTCCACTTCAAAAACCAACAGCGTGAAACTCTGTCTTTAGAACCAACTGCATAAGAAAGGCAATTAGTGTATACAACATAGTTCCCTTGTGCTCTATGAATGCCAAAACAAGCTAGACCTAGTTTATATGAAAAGCCAGTCTCTGCTCTATGAAGTATACAAATAATATAATGATGGATGAAGGAGGAGGCAAGAGGTAGAAGAAAAATGGGTGCCATGAAGTGGCCTTTCTTATGTCACATAGTCTGTCTTCCAGTTCTGACAATCTTCCAGTTCTCATTATCAGCGTGCTCTGCAACCATCAGAGAATGCTTTCAGTTTTATTCAGCAACCATGACAGAGTATACATCTAACTCTTGCAGCCCCCTCACAAACACAGCAGATATCTGATCCGACAACTAGGTGAGCTGAAAATGGACTTTGGACCTCAGCAACCAGCTTGTCCTATTCCTCTGCAAAAAGTCTAACACAAACACTTTTAAAGGACAAAAGTGGAACAATGCTTATGTTGGAATCATTTAGGTCTTGTATGTACCTGCATAAGAGGTTCAGACTACTTACATCAAATTTTCTTAATCCTCAGCAAGATACAGAATGAATAAATATTTTCAACTGCCACAGGCAATCATGAATTGATGGGAAATTACAAAATAATGATCAACTGAGGTGCTGAAATTCATATCTGCAGATTAAGTGTTTATTCTTTATTTCTGATTTCACTTAAAGCATTATTATAATCACAAACACATACGTATGCTTTTCCATGTAGCTCATGAAATTGGCTGGATGATTACAAAGACATAAAGATGAAGTGCACTACAACGGATTATTCTAACACTTGATTGGTTTCAGATAGCTGCAGGGCTTTGACAGCTGATACTTGGCAGATGTGCTTCCATTTTAATACTGTTTATCTCCAAGTGATCTACTTCAAAGCATTTGGTCTTTTATTTGGAATGTGTGATCGTCTTCTGCAGGATCAGACTAACACTGTGTGACCACTGGACTGTATGCACTGAACTAGAACTGTTAACTGTACAAAAACTGTACACTTAGCTTGTAAAACCTTAGAAACAGGATTCATAAGGATAATTAATCTTATGACATCTGGCTCAAATGCTAAGGCTTAATATTTTACAAGCTTTGTTTTTCTTTGTTCATGCTAGAGATTTGTCAGCTGTCACATGAGCATTCTTCCTTTTGATGTTCTTTCTGTGAGGTCTACTACTAACTTTGTGGTTATACCTCTTCTCAATGTAGAAAAAGCTGGTTGGAGAAGGAAACTACCATTCCTCCTCATCAGCCGTCTGCTCTCTTGAACAACTGAAATAATTCTTAGTTAATTTATTCTTACAACCCACACAAAGCTAGGTATAGTTGCAGGTAATGGGAACAGCTCTTGTTGTCCTTGATTTCAATAAAAGATGTGCTTGTCTAAGTTACAGTTCCCTCTTTTTATTTTTTCCCTAAGGTTCACAATGCCACTGGGATATTCTCAAAAGAGAAGTACTCAAGTGTGACATTTGTGTGTGTTGCCACCAGCACAGTAGCAGTGATGTGTAAGAAAGACCATATCCACAGCTCCATGGGTGCTGATTAAAAAAAACGCCCCACATACCTTTTGAACAGAAAGCTTGTTACTTTAAAAAAACCCCATCGAATTTCATAGATAAAAAGCTG
>VZTN01019123.1:44117-127943 GCA_013400515.1 Erpornis zantholeuca | reverse complement strand
CTGATATGCAAATGGACCAAACTTTTATAGAAGTGTGAAGAACCTGTGACCCAGGGTCCATCTTGGGTGGAGCCCCTCAGTGGCTTTTGACTGCCCAAGGTGTTCCTATTGTTCCTATGGCACTTCAAATAAATACCTGCTTTTATTCTCTTAAGCTTGTCTATCCTCTGTTTTCAGGCAGCCACTTCAAGGCATCAATACAGGATTCAAGAAATTTCCTTTTGAGACTAAATGTATTTGATGTTTGTTTGCTTGTTTGCTTTTCTGCTTCCTATCCTTTCTTCAGAGCAGCAACAGAATGGAAACTGTGTAGCAAGACAAACTCCTATCTGTACCAGCAAGACATCTCATTTGGTCAGAGGGATTCAGGAAGCTCTCTGAGGAAAAGTGTGGTTACAGGCTGCTTTGGGAAAATATGCAGAGGCATTCACATTCACCTAAAGCCTCAAATCTTAGACTACCTCTTTCTCTGGATGGATAGTAGCATTTCAGTACTCATCTTCTGTCTGCCCTACACAGGCTTTACATCTCTTTGCAGACATGCCGTGTTACAAATAAATCTTCAGCTTACCAGTTTCTCCTGTAAGACTCTTAATTTCTACCTTCGATTGCTCCCTCATCCCAGGCTCTCCCCTCAGAACCTTCCTGTTTCACCAAAACACAAGCATGACTTATTGTACCAACACAACCTTATGCAGGTCAGCATTTCCTGCATCCCTTACCAAAAGTGGAAGATGAATGAATGCAGGAAAACCCATGGCAGTTGCTATGTCAACTTGAAAGCCAAGTGAGGAGAAAAAATAGCTTAGGAATTTCAGGTTTAAAAGTAATGTAGTATTTTTTTCAGAATTGGTTATGGATGAATTTCTTGCAGCTGTCTACATTTTTTTTCTTACAGTAAGGAGATAAATTATATAAGATGGTTATACATATATAAGCATCTCTTTTATATTATCCAACTGATATCTACATAACTTGATGCTGGCTGCTCCATCTTAGCAATACATGTGCATGTGAGTGTGTAACTGGGCGTTTTCAAGGCCTATCCTGATTCTACAGTGAAAAATACGTCAAGCAAATGCTGCTCCATAGAACACCAAGAAACTACATTTGATTAATTTTACTCTTTGCTAAGGCTTCACAGTTGAGTTACAGTAGATGTAAGACATTGCACAGATTTAATTCAAAGCTATTTAAACAAAGACTGTTGTAAGCCAGGAAGAAGTAGACAGATCTATGTAAAAGCCTTAATTTGGTGGAGATGTGCTTCCTGCTGTTAGCTTTTCCCATTCCTCACAAAGGTGTAGGGAACAAACTGAGGTGGTGGACACACCCACTGAGTCCTGCCTTAGGATCCAGCTTGTCACTGCAAAGGTCAGAGCTTACAGCTGTAGGGAACAACGACAATGCCTATGGAAGGATTGCTGCTGGGCCATCCAAAATAGTGTGCACCCAACCAACTTTACCTGCTTTGTGATCATGAAAACACACAGGTAACACCGGGATCCTAAAGACATCTTTCATGATGTAAGAGATCATTCCCTGAATCCAGCATGCATCAGCTCAATGCAAGATGCCTCAACTTTTTTTTTGGTGGCATCAGTAACAAAACTTTTCAAAATGTGCAATACTCTGCCTAAAGATAAAGAAATAACAGCACATCTTTGTATTCTATAAGACTTTGCAACTTACCATATTTTTCTCACAATTATTTCCCTTCAATCATGGCAACTATTTAACTTAAGCTAAATGGACTTACTGTGATTCCAAATCGCATTATCTAATTTTCATGTAGTTATCTGCCATGAAATTCAAACATTAACCATTTCTATGACACCACTGAAGAGAGTGACGGTGTATGTATTTGAGAAATAAAAAAATTCACATGTATCAACTAAAACATTTACTTCGGTACCTCACGTCACATAAAATTTTCTCTTCACAGTCCTGGTATAATTAATATTTGAATCCTTAACTACGTCCTGTAAGGAAGCCCTAGAGCTGCAAGAGACAGGATGATGACTTCTTCGAAGTAAAAAACAAATTAAAATGCCAAAAAACAAAAGGTATAGACTAGGAATAAAAGGCTGCCTGTAGGAAAAGTCCATACATACATACTTAGAGAGATCTTTCCATTCACTGAGACTGGACTACTAAGATTGATGCTTTGCAAATAAATCCTATTAGAGATTCTGGGTAAGTAGCCATAAAAAGTTAAAAAAAACCTGATGAAATCATTCCAACTTATTACTGCTCCTCATAAAGGTGACATACATTTTTCTGGACACACAGTGAGAAAAGATGAACCAGAAATCACACTGATGATACAGAGGCACTTGAGAACTTGACTTCCCTAAAAAGAGTTTTTGCATTATGGCTGGTTTAACACATAGGATTATGTGTAGAGGTGTTCTTCTATTTTTTTAAATTATAATTATTTATTTTCAGACTGTCTGGCCAAAAATTGCAAGGAGTGCCTCAGAGACAGAAGGAAGTGTGGCAATTTCTGAAAGCACCCAATAAGCTTTTTCCTCTCAAATGGCATAGTCTGCTAGAGTGAACAATACAGCATAACTGGACTAATAAAATTTTAATATGTCTTACAATTAAATAACTTATATTGAAGCTACATTGTGGATAAATGTATTTCCAACTGACTTCAGCATTAGTTTATGCTGAAATTTCTTTAGCCTAGTGACATTTGAAAGCAGCAAGTTTTATTTCTTAGAGAAATTGCCTGAGCTTACTCTATTATGACTTGACATTTACATCGCAGTCACAGCCTGTAGCTCCAGCCAAGATCAAACCCTCACTGCTCATGCTCATATAAATGTATGGTCCCTGCTCCAGGGTATTTAAATCTGAGGTCATCTGCTAAGCCAGCTACAGAAAACCAGAGAAGCTAAATAAAAAAATTACTAATGTGGCCATTTAGATAAGCACAACCCTGAGGTTATAGTTACTGACATGAAAAGCCTGAAGGAGGATCTTTGTTCCCCACAGCAAAACTACTTTTTGCATGCAGCCCACATAATCTGGGTAAATACGCTTTCTACAATGGAAACCAAACAACATGGATTTGTTGTGTGGCCTAGTATTTGAATATAGCAGCTTTTCTTGTGCATTAACATCATGCTATGATTCAGACCACTGAGAAAGAGCCATTAATTTAGAATTCAATTTATTTTACTTGTACATGAAAGGCTTGCCTTACAGATTTTGCTGAAGTTTTATTATGTTTGCTTAGATGAAGGCATACTTCTTAGAAAGGGTTTCATTTTCCATTTCAAAAAGCAGGACTTGTTGAAGTCTGCACTCAGGTCTTACTTTTGATTGTAAAATGCACCTTAACTTGATTTCTATGTCACCAAAACTGGACAAATTTTGAAGGGCTATTTGCAAGTCAAAGACCTTTTGTCTTAATGCAAGGCAACTAAACAGTGCATTGTTTAGCTCTACTTTTGTGTTAGTTGCTCTTAATCCCTCCTAAGATTCCCTTCTCAACTTCTACCCCACAAAACTCCCACATATATTAAAAAACCAAATTCAAATACAGATCAGTCAATACATATCAAGCACACAGCTGTCAATGCTTAATCCTTTAAGTTATTTTACCTTGCCTCAAGTCTACTGCTTGATGTAACTGTGCAGCCTTCTAGTGAACTGTGAGCACCCAGCAGCCAAAATTCAATTGTATGCTATTTGGGAAGCTCACACAGCAGGATGTTGATGAGGTTTCTCAGCTCTCCTTCCTTCTGTTTCCCCTGCATAGGTGTCCTTTGGAAGAAATTCTTCCATGTCAGATAAAATACCTTCAGGCACTAATAGCATTACAGAGACAGTGTTTTTTCAATCAGTGCTGCAGCAATTGCTGGTGACCCAGTCTGTTGTAATTCTGCAACTAAACTAAGACCTGTTCCCTCTTACATGACATTTCCTTAAACATGCATATGAAAGATTTTGCTGTCTCAAACACTTTTTAAAGCAAAACTTATTGAACCTATTGCTTCTTTGTTTGGAAGCATACCCCATATAAAGATTCTATACAGTATATGTTTCCAGCTGCTCATGACTGTTAGACTGTCCCTATATCCAGTATTTTCTTCTATGCTCAGCTTGTTGTTTACATGGGGAAAGGTAGTGGGCTTTTTTTGCAACTGTACTAATCTTTTGTAATTTATTTGCGAACTACTTCTCTGAACTTCTCTTAGGAAAAACAAAACACTTGGTTTTCATGGCTGAAGAGTTCTCACTTTAAATTCCTTTGTTTTGCTTTCAAATGCTGTATTTGTCATTCCTTCATCACTTTAGATCAGACAGAGGAAAATTAAAAAGGTAGGTATTTTGCTCAAATATAATTTTGTAGGGCTTTATACTTTTCTGGAGAGAAGAAGTATAAATATTAGAACTGAATCTTACTACCTTTAAAGCCCAAAAGTCTAAAAACTTTACACAGTAGAATACATAATGTGAATTTCATTATTAGAATTCCTGTTTCTTCAACTGAGTTTGCAGATTTTCTGTTAAAAGAATGTTTTCTTGTTAATCCAAATCTGAGTTAAATTCTTGAGTTAACTTTTACTGTTACACTTGGAATACTTTTTGCAATGCTATTTAAATTCTTTTACTGCATGACTGCGTATCTCTCTTATGAAGGACTTTATTGGTTTGCTGGACATACTTCAAGTCCCATTAAAGATTACTCAAGATTTTGTTTTCCTAGTTATTTTCCCACCAGCAACAAACTATTTTGTTGCACCTTTCACCAATCTTGATTTGATGAATTTTATGCTTATGGAGTTTTTTTCCAAGTCACTTGCCAATAAAGTTGCTCAAATACCTTATTTATTAAAAGTGGCTGCATCTTCTGCTTAGTTAGCAATAGTGGATGAGCCTATTATGAATACTTAGTGAATTGAAATAATTACTGAGGTTTTAACTACTATTATCTTTGTCTTTGATTGGAATTGTATCAACATTCATATTATCCACAGTGGTATCCTTTGAACTCTGAAGGCTATGAAGAAACTGAGATGCCACTTTCAAGTTAGTGAAGTTCTGAAAGCTTTTAGGCTTCATGGGGAATCTAAAATCCAGTATTACTGTCACAAAGCTCTTTTATCATATAGTCTGGATAAATTTCAAACAGAGCCACCGACAGAACAAATGTCTCTGTCCCTGGCTCAGCCTGTAGACACGCCTGTTAACCATCATTCAGATAAACACCTTCCAGTGCTCTCCCACTTGTCATCATTTGTCAGAGTCTGCTGGACTGTGAAGTCCTTCAAAAGGTTTGAATTCTTCTACTTCATTAATGACAGAACCCTCTGAGTCACAGAAAAGGAAAGGGAGACTTCAAGAGCAAAGTGAAGGAGAAGACAGCATCTCTCCAGCCCAACTGCAAACAATTCTTTCTTGAAAATTGTGGCCTTTTTTGAATGAAGAAAACACAGGGGGTGGTCAATAAGGAACCCACAGCTGCTCATTTCAGTTGGCTGCCCTAATGCCATCCCTGTGATTTACTCCACTGAACTCAACACACACCCATAGAAATGCTATGCCACTGTGACCTTTTTTTAGTGTTGCCGCTTACCAATACTGCTTGCATAACAAAGCTTTTTGCTTCATTTTCTCCTGCAACTTTTGAAGATATGTCTAAGGTGTACAAACATCTTATTGTAATGCCTGTAATAGCTACTTGCATCTGTTTGGGGGTTCTACAAGATGATGCTAATAAAGACTCCTGTTACCATCAGTGGTTGATTCATGAGCTGCCCAGATATGTCAGGAACCTAAGAGGCCTTGCAGTCCCTGCCCAGTCTTCCTTGGGTGCTCCCCAAACCTGCCCACAGCCCAGGACTCCATGTCAGTCCTCCAGGGCTGTCAGCCTCTACTCCAGTGATGCTGCAGCGGGGCCAGTCTCCATCTCCCCACAGCCCTGCCCAGCCCAGTGACAGGCCCAAGCCGCAGCCTGACCTCATCCCATCCCCAAGGAGATGCCTGATGCCGGAGCTGGAGCTGCCCCTGTGCCTCCCTCAGCTGCCCTGCTTGATCTGGCAACTTCTAAGTTCAACACCAGCCCCAAACCATTGCCCTTTTTGCTGCCACCAGCCCACAGCCAAGCCTGCCACAGGCGGCTCGTGAGCACTAGGCCCCTCCTCGCATTGTGTTAATGGAATTATCAGTACTGCTGCAAATCACAGACACTAGCAGTTACTTAAAAAACAACCCAAAACTTACTAATTTAGATGTTTGCCTTGGATAACACTACCAGACAGATCCAGATTTCACAGAGAGCATGCACCTCTGTCTGAGTGGCAGTGGCCTCTGTCATGTGCCCTGCAGCAGTGGCCACACAGCTTGGGCAAGATCTCCAGACTATTCTGCTGGATTCCCACCACCTGTCCCTGCACCATCACCCCAGCATCATGTCTCCTAGCTGTCTTATGTCCTGGCATGACCATTCCTGCATCCAAAGAAATGGCTGACATGGATCATTTAAAATTATCCACATGTGGTTGGGCAAATTTGATGGTTGAAGCTGTCTGGTGATGGCCACTTCCAGACCAGCTGCAAAGAGAAATGCTGAAATAACAACTCTAATTCTGATTATGAATAACCATTTGGGTTATATATTTTCGGTGTAAGAAAAAACCTATACTTTCTGTGTCAGATGGTCTATTCCATTCAGCAGCACTGTCTTAAGACCAACCCAGGGGAGTACTGGAAGATCAGTAATGCCAGAAATGGGCCCATTTTCTCATGACAATACTGATTTCTCAGCAGAAACATGGCAAGCTATTTTGTCAAATATTGCAAAAAAATACCAAAGTTCAGGACCACCCGTTTTTGCAATTTTTTTCTTAATATTTAGGCACACGTGGATAAGCAATTTATATCACTCTGAATCACAGAATGATTGGCTGGAAGATGTATGTAGTCTACATGTTATGTAGTCTTTCTTGGCAACAATGAAGGTTTTAAAATGCTAATCACAACGCCCAAAACTCAAAAATCAAACAGCACATTACTTGTTGAGTTTTCTTGCCAAGTCACAGAAAGAGGTGATCTGAAAGTCAGTTTGCTAGAAACAGATGTTGATTCTAGGAGGGTCAAGCTAAATTTTCTTGACACTGCAGCTATATACACGTTATTGACTTCTTTAAATATGAAATGAAAAATGCTCACATTTATATGCAGTGTATCAAACCTCACACTGTATCACAACCTATTTCTCTTAATATTCAAACACTTAATTTGTAGTTTTAATCACCACATTTTTACTGTGTTGTCTTTTGCAGATGTATAGTTGCTAAAAAAATCCTTAAAAATACAGTATGAAAAGAAAATTAGTTCATTAAAAATTTTTGAGTCTCTGTATATACACAGTGATACAACATGACCATTACAGTGCAAGAAACAAAGTGACTCTATACAGATTATGGACAATTGCTGAAATGCTAACAATATCCTGACAATGTTAATAATTCTTTGATGGCTACATCCCCTTGGGGCTTTCTTTTGATTAAAATGAAGTGATTAATTTTCACTTCAGAAGGGTAGAAGGTATTTAAGCACACTGGTAAAAAGAAACCACTAAACATGGGCTGTTACTTCAGTATCCTATATTCCAAAACACCCATGAAAAGAATTGTTTTCTGGAGTAAAAATGAAACAGAAATTATTACAAGGCAAAAAAGAAAATGATGAAGCAGGAATTGCTCAGTCACACTGACCAAAGCTGCCCTGTGGCATTTAAGTATTTCCTGGAGTTCCTGTGTCTGTTAGGCTTTTCCTGCTGAAGAGATGAGACAGCATTATGCAAATTTGCAATGAGTAAAGACACTTTCCATCAGCAGTAAGGCCACGAATTTTAACAGGTCTTCTGTACAGAAAGAACTATTCACTGACTGGTGAAAGCATGTGCCAGGTATGAAAAGTTCAGAAGTATTACTGCCAGATGCACCACTCAGTGCAGATCGTGCACACAGAATATTAAAAGCAGTGCTGCCATCTCTTGGCTGCTTTTGGCTGTAGTAAACATGCAATGTATTTGCCGCATAAGAAAAAAACAAGCGAACAATGAAACTGCAGAAATGAATGCCACAATGTGACACTGCTCAGCAATGTCCAAACAACAGGACATGAAAGGGTGACATTCAAATATTTCAGTCAATGGGGCTACCTCTACTGATTAAGTTCGTGCCTCCTTATTCGCCACACAGGAGACATACAAAGAGTGGTGGATGTTTTCCCCCTTTCTCTTCTTGCCTTTGGGCTAATTTTGCCTCCTGAGAAAAGATCATATTTGGGTTAGACAGAAAGAAAATATCCCAAAGAATATTTAGGACTTTACCTGTTAAATCCTAGGGCTAAAAGTGTATGAGTCCTGCAGGGAAGATTTCTGCTGGGTTTCATTTTTTCACTCAAGACAATATGTGTTCTACATTTCTGTATTTTATTGTATGCATATAAGCTTTCACATATATACAAGAATGTATAAGTAATCCAGTTGCCCTGTTACACTGGAGGAATAAAAATCCATTTATCAATACTGTACAGATGTTGGGTCTTGCCCTTCTGGCAGAATCCAAAAGGCAAAAATTCCCAATGCAACATCAGTGTCATAACCCTGTCTTCTCTTTCTTTCTACATTTCAGCCCCCCTGATTTGTAAACAAGGATTGTATTATATTTCCTTCCACAGGAAAAATAAAATAAATCATGGTTCAAGAGAAACCTACGTACTGTCTCTCTTATGAGCTAATATTCCTAATATTCTTAAAAATAGATGCTTATTGCTGTGGCCCTATTCACCTAAGCTTTTGCTTGGATAAAACATTTTTGAGACCCTGAAAATAGTCCTGTCTAACTTACTTTTTAAGACACTCCAATGAAATGGAACTTGTGTATATATAATACTTGTGTGGAGTATTTCCTCCCTACAACTCTCATAAGTCCTCAGGTAAAAATCTAAAACTTGAGTCTGTTACTGGTCTGTCCTAAAAACCAGGTTAAAATGTTGTCCAGAGTAAATTCATTAGATATAGTGTAAGTCCCAAATTCAAAAGCATTTCCTGAAAAATGTATTTCATTTAAGCTTGATTTCTTCTTTTATATTGAAAATCATATGCACAAAAAAAATCATTTGTTATTCCAAACAACAATGAAATGAAGTTATTTCATTAGGTACTTTCTGTTACCTTTGCAGGGCTCATCCTTGCTTATCATGAAACTATAGAGGAACTAAGGTTACAAAGGACCTCTAAAGACCATTTAACCCTGACCTCTGCTCAGAGCAGGTCCAGCTAGATCAGGTTGTCATGGTTGTGTTTGTGTGACGATTCAATATTTATGAGGATGAAATTCCACAACCAAAGTGTGCACCTGTTCCCCAACCTGACTGCTCTCGTGGTGAAAATAAAAGAAGCCACAATATCTGATCAGAATTGGCTGTGCTGCAGTTTGTGTCCATTGCCTTTTGTTCTGTCACTGCTGGTTCATGTCTACTGTACACCAGGGCTCCTGAGCTGCTTTCTACCCAGGCAGCTCCAGCTGTGCTGTTGGATGGGGCTATTCCCTTTCAGATGCAGAACTTAAATTGTGTGTAAAACAAGAAGAACTGCAGGACATGACACAATTGTCATGAGTGATCAAATGAAGTAGAGGGTGTAAAGGTTATAATGAAAAATATTCTTTTCAATGAGAACCCACCTCCAGGGTTAGTTTTGTTTTTGGGTTTTTTGTTTGTTTTGTATTTGTTTTGTTTTTGTTTTGTTTTAGAGCAGCTATTTGGCAGCTAATTTCTTTGTCACCACAGTACAGGTGCAGGATGGGAAAGGCATCAGATTATCAATTATCTGATGTAGCAGGATGGCCAAGTAACGAATTGCAATTTATAATATAACTCTGTCACACACAGCTTCCTGCTGCTTTGCTTCTGCATGGATAACTCATGACAACTCAGGTGCTTTTAGATTTGGATCCAGATAAGCACTCAGTGGTATTGGGGCCCCTCTGTAAGTAGAATGGGAAGAAAAGGAGAAAAATGAGAAGCCAAACCACAAAATTGAAAAACACCTAACAATGATAAACAGAATATAAAACCCACCATAGATCAAACTGAGACATTCTGCCTAGAGCTGCAGAAGTATGCTAGTAATTAATATGTCAGGTAGCACAAAAGAAGAAGAGAAATGCTCGGGTAATAAGATGCATGGAAACAAAACAAAAAACTTTCAGTATACTGTACAAACTTAACTGATCAAAATTATCTCAGTATCAGAAAATCCTGTATTATTTATCAATACTCATACAGTCAAGGAATTTAACTGGTGCACTCAGACACTTATCTTTTTTCTTTCAAGATACCAGCTTTTTTGTCTAAGGGGATATAAGCAAAAATAACCTTTACATGAAGAAATTTTCAGTTAAGGCTGAATGGATATACTCACCTACTTAGCTGAGGTTTTGACCTGCCACGTCCAAAATAAAAAACAATCCTTAATCCCAGAGTTTGCTTAATTATTTAAAATTGAAAAAGTTCCAATAAAATCAAGAGCCATTGGGATAGAGCATTCTGAACTATCTTTCCTTAAATTACTGACCCAAATGTTCAATAATAAAAATGATATATGATCAGATTATATTGACTAGTCACAAACATGACAAGAGTAAGTTATGCTACAAACAAAGTTTACCTCTCAGTGACATCAAGAAAAATACAGAATCACCTTTTATACTCAAATAATGTTGGTTAGAACTGTTTAAAATAATATCTAAAGAAACCACAAAGAATGCTTTTTAAGATATGATATGCCTGTTGCAGTATTTTACCATATAATTCAAGCATCGTTTGCCTTGCAAATAGTATTTCAAATTAACTAGGGGCATTCAAAGGGCATAGCCCTGTAGTATGGAAGTCATCAGATCTAAAAGCTGGGACTGCTCAGCCTGGGGAAGAGAAGGCTCAGGGGGGATCTTATTGATGGCTATAAACGCCTGAAGGGAGGGTGCAAAGAAGATGGAGACAGACTCTTTGCAACTGGGGACCAGGGACAGAACAAGAGCCAATGGGCACAAGGTGAAACACAGAAAGTACTGCACAAAATCAGGAGACACTTTTGTACTGGTCAAGTAGTGGCACAGCTTGCCCAAGGAGCAAGGTAGCATCTCCATCCCTGGAGACATTCAAGAACTGCCTGGACATGGCTATGGACAAGTAGATCTCGGTGGCTCTGCTTGAGAGGTCCCTTCAAACATCCACTACTCCATGATACAAAGTAGGGACAAGAATAACTGGCACATAATATGGCATTAGTGTCACAATACCAAAAGCAATCATCCTGTACCAGCTGTAGGAGCTGATGACCATATGCAGCTATCAAAATATTCGAAGACATTCTCCGAGGTCTAAAGCAGCATTTTCTGTATCAAGTCGATCATGCAGTTTTCCAGAGCATTATGTTTATTAGTTTCAATAGCATTTGGGTCACAAATTAACCACTTTTCTGCAGACACACACTACACGAACAAGAATGGTAATTACTTCAGTGTTTTATGTACTATTGATCTTCCACAAGTATATAATCTACATAACTATGAATGTTTATAACAGTACCAGGCTCTGACAAGGCTTTTATTTATCACTTCTTTAGTTACAATATCTAATCCTAGGAATTTATCTCGTGGATCCAACAATAATCTGGAACCAAGTTTTCTAGTTTTTCATGAGACACCTCTACTCTCATCAGTGCAGCAAAGTACTGTCATTATTGTGACTGATGGACGTCGTATGGAATTTTATGGGTGGGACAGTGGGACAAGGGGTAATGCCATAACCACCTCTAAGTTTTTTTCAATACCACTCTTATGGATTTCCCAAGCTGCAATACAGAAATGCTTGATTGTATTAATTACTATTTTCACTGAATCTCATTCCTTGTTAGGTATTTTCTTCGGAATCTTACTGATAGTAGTTCCTATTCTTAGTTAGAAAAATTAGAAAAATGAGGACATACCCCAATTCAAGGGACTTTTTCAGAAACGAAATAAACATATTTATTTATATAAGACAAACAACAATACAGGCTGGGGGCAGAGCTATTGAGAATGGTGTACCTCTTTCACTGCTGTTTTGCTCACAACAGGTACTACTCACTGCTCTTTGCTAATATGCAAGGTTTTCTTACCTACTTAAACTCAGACTGCCTCGCACAATGTATAAAGTTCAATTAATGATGGTTTTGTCTTATATAAGCTCAGAGGGAATATTGCTCTTCCTAAACAAATATGTCAGTAGCAGTGAGTTTAAAGGCTTAAAGACAGCAGCACTTTAATAATTTGTCAAGTGGCCAATAATAGTGGCTTAGTTACTGAAATGATTGACACATATGAGAGAAGAGACAGAATGTTATCTTCATGAAAAATTTCTTAGAGCAGCCCATTTCTCACCTTAAATTCACAAAATGTCCTATTTTAGAAAACCAGCATGACTTCCAGTATTCAACACAGCTCTTGGCTATTCTGTAAACTGTACATCCACATGCAGCCTCTGAAGTCTCTGCATCCTCCAGTGCCATGTCTCAAAGGAATCCAGACACTATCAGTTCTTCCTAACTGTCTGTTAACCATAAGACTTGCCTCAAAAAGAAATCAGTTGGTGTGGAGAAAGCTATAGAAAAGGAAAATCCATCCCAAATTTGTCTCTTTCTTTCATATTGCCATTATAAAGATAACAGACAGTGGTACATTCTGTACTATTTATCTCTCTCCCTTTCTATGAACTTCTCACAGGAGAGCTCCCTAGCTATAATGAAGAAAAAAAAAAAGACATGTTCGTAGAAATTCCAAGATTAAAGAGTTATGAAACTATCTTCAGTTTCCAATGTTAACCCATTGCAATGTACTATTTGAGGTCAATTCACTTTCCTAGAATATCTGTGAAGCAGGTTCCACAGCTAGAAACCTTTTACAGACAAGTTTCCACAGGCTTACCACCTTTAAGGATGAGCTGTAAGCTTAAGAGCTTATGTTATCCACAGCTGCGATAAGGATAAAAGCAAACTTTCTAATAGCCAGGTACCAGTCTTTGATAGTGGCCCAATGGCAGATTTTCTCCTAGGGCCTCATTTGAAAAAAGATCTGAGCCTGTCTCAGACAAGGTTGTTACCTGGAAGCCAAAGAAGAAAACCTACATGGAGGGAACCGAAAACATTTTCAGAAGGGTGAATGAGGCCCATCTGACAGCAACAAGTCCCTCCTTCATCCTTCAGGATGGAGAGAAGTGTTTGCCATGGATGTGTCAATGATTTTAGCATATCATGGTGCCTTTTCAGTGTTTTCCTTCTACATCTGTCCTACCCTACTTCCCTATAATGCTAATGCAGGATGTCCATTTTAAGGAAGGTGTATGTGTCTATGAAGCTTAAATTATAATTGTGAATGCAAAAGGAAATTATAAATCATTCACAGCTGGGTATCAGGGATTATCTGTGTACGCATCCAGGATGTCAGTCATCAGTTCCCTGGGTGGACTAGGACCAGCCGTGCTGGAGTGAACACAAGTGACGCCCAGGACTGATCTGAGCCACTGGACTAAGTGAGCTCCACGCTGGCTGTTTTTAAACAAACAGCCTGTCAGTGAGCATGTGGTCTGTGCAACAAATATATCCAGCTAATCAGACACTCTGGAATCAAGGAGGAACACTTCTCAGTTAGTGTGAAAACTGATGAAGGGCTATTTTTCCTACCCCTAACCCCACCTTTCCTGAAGAGCAGAATGAGATTTAGATTATTTAACAGAGATGTATTACTATGGTCAACCAACAGCCTCTTCCTGCTACACCCTGTACAGAAAAAAAAAAATATTTCTCAGATGAAAAGACTGTCCAGAGTATTGCTAAGAGAGCTCTTTGACTCTCCAGGGAGAAATTCAAAGCATCACATGGTGGGGACTTTTTCATTAACCAAACTAAAAAAACACAATAAAAAATCATAGCACAATCACATGAACAGTTTGATTTCAAGAAAATCCCAGTACTGTTTAAAACCTGTGTTTATCTAAGACTTCAGGTCTCCCCAAGTCCAGTGCAGACTCTCATCCTTAAATGTAAATTGGGAGTCAAGGTAGAACCAGGAACAGTTGTTCCTCATTGAGGAATTGGAATGTGAGCTGGTCACTTCAGGTACACTTCAGATACAAGAAACCCATAGCAAGCAGCTGTCCAAGCAGAACCTAATGATGTGCTTGAGGAGTCTTAGGCTATAATTTCTTTAAAAGAGATTGTTCTGTCAAAGCAATACTAGGTGAAAGATGAGACCTAAACCAATATGTTATTCAAGACACACTGAAATTATATTTACACATTTTGTCCAGGAGTTGAACTAAGGCTGTTTGATAAGTCATATCTGTCACGAAAATGCACACATAATCAGTGGAGAAATAAAATCATGACATAACCATTATCTGGTAGATGTTAAAAGAATCTCTGGACTGGTTCACTTTCCTACACGCAGTTTAAGTTGTGTTTGTAGCATTATTAGGCCCAAACCTATACAGAGGAAAGGTCTCATAAGAGATCCTGATTTTTATCATCCTGCACTGTGCCAGGAGCTATTGTGTCTTGCACGTCTTTAATAGGTATTGTAATCACATAGGTCTTCATTTTATTTCTAAAATTCTAAAGGGCATGTATACAATCATCTATAGTGAACCTATAATGAAACAACTTTCTTTAAAACACACTTCCATTTCAATTTCTAATAAATCATTTTTCTTTCATGCTTTCTTACTTACACAGCATCCCGGATCATGTGAGATGCTTCTTCTGTTTATTAGGCACCAACTGACCTTGGCATAACATCCACCTCAGAAATAATTTCAGCAAATGAAATTATGTTTAGCTATATGAGAAAGACCTAGACAGTTCTGATGAGGGAATATACAGCTTAGTAGAGGTCCAGGCTTCAGGAACTGCATTACCACTTGCATCAGCCTAAATGATCCTACAACAACCATCTCACATTGACACGGCTTGCAGATTTATGCACTGTGTAGCAAAGAGCCAGCCTTATCACAGCTAATCCACTATCAAGTGTTTGGAAAAGATAAGAATTCATTTGCATTTTTAATCATGGTTCAATGTCTTGACTTCTTTGCAGATGCTACATTGACAAATATAAATTATAGCTGCAGAAATTCACTTCCTCTAGGCTTACTACATATATTTTGGGGATATATTTCTTCAATAAAAATCAAATACTTGTACGGCACCAACTGACACAGGTGAGTAATTATGCAGTATTTACAGCTATATTAATTCTTTGATGGAGTATTTCAATATAACCTACAACCTCCTGGATCAGAGGACTGCAAGCCCTATTTGCATTCCAAGTCCATGCTTGCGGTAAGAAATCACTAAAATGGGTTGTCAGTCACAGAAATTATTTTTTCTATCCCTAATTTTCATCCCTTTTCTGCCCTCATCAGGAGAGTATGCATGGAAGACTGAAATAATCCACACTCATTCCCTAAATTATCTAGTTATTAATGATAGGTACTGGGCCAACTTTGACTGAGTTATCTCCTTTGTTTAGTTTTAACAGATACCTGTTGTTTCACCAATGTCCTTGCTCAAAAAAGTATAATAAAATGAATGTATGATATCCTAACAGTAAAACATTCACAAAAAGACAATAAGATACTGTTAATGACCTATGCACCAGGTATTTGACTTTAAAATAAGCATATGACTTTCTTACTACAAAGGTTTTTAAAAACTGTTGTAAATCTCCTGAGAAGCTAAGCTGAGATGAAGAACAACTAGTAGACATAACACAAACCACCTTCCAAGTCCTTTAATTAAACATTTAGTTCAGATACATTTCTAGGAATGTACACTGAGTTTACATGATTTATTATGTCTGTACCCACAGTTCTGTATACCCTGAAATTAACACTAATCATTCACTTTCAAGATGTTAACTCCTTATACTGTGTGACTATGGAACATTAACCATCCCTGCTCAAATCTCAATTCATTAACATGGCAGCAGCACATCTTTTGAGGGATTTGGTAAGGCATGGTAGATAAAGACATTTATCTAAATTCCACGCTGACACACATAATAGACAACTTCACTGAAGGATTTGTATTTAAATCAGCAGAACATTTTGTATCATTATCCCGTGTTTTACAGCAGCTATTTAAAAAATGCAACAGCAATTTCCTGGAGGAGCTTCCATGGGAAACAGCAAGAGAAGAGGGAGGTTGCACAGTGCTTCTTCCACAGGGTTCACTTATTTACAGTTCCATTATACACTGTAGCATGTTCCACTGCAGTGACAGTTACACGCAATTTTCTCTCATACTAATGCTTTGATTATATACAAAAGATACAAAAAGTGAAAGTAAATCACTGCTGACAGTGAATACGCTGTAGGAGACTCAAATATGTCTTGCTGTAAGAGTGATGGATGGACTGTTCAGTGGATAAGGAATTGCTCAGGCTGTCATATCCAGAGAGTAATGGTCAATGGCTCAATATCTGAACAGAGATCAGTGATGAGTGGTGTCCCTCAGGGGTCTGTACTGGGACCAGGACTGCTTAATGTCTCCATCACTGACACAGACAGAGGGGTTGAGTGCATGCCCAACAAGCCTGCAGGTGACACCAAGCTGCAGTTGACATGCCTGAGGAACGGTATGACATCCAGAGGGACCTGCACAAACCTGAGAAGTGCATGCATTAGAATCTCAGGCAGTTCAACAAAGCCAAGTACAAGGTTGTGTGCCTGGGTTAGGCTAACCCCTGGTATCAACAGAGGCTGGGAGATGAGTCACTTGAGAGCAGCCCTGACAAGAAAGACTTGGGGCTGCTGGTGGATGAAAAGCTGGACATGAGCCAAAAATGGGCACTTGCAGCCCAGAAAGCCAGCTGTATCCTGAGCTGTATCCAAAGAAATATGGGCAGCAGGTTCTGACCCTCTCCTACACGCTGGTGAGACCCCACTTGGAGTAGTCCATCCAGCTCTGGGATACTCAGCATAGGAAAGACATGAAGTTGGTTAGATGATTACAAGACAGACTGAGAGAGTTGTGTTTGTCCAGACTAGAGAAGAAAAGGGTCCAAGGAGACCTCAGTGTTCTTTCAGTACTTACAGGGTGCTTCTAAGAAAGATGAGGACAGACCTTTTAGTGGAGCCTGTTGTGATAGGACAGGGAGTAATGGTTTAAAGTGAAAGAGAGTAGATTTAGATCAGATGTATGGAAGACATTTTTTATTTTAAGCCTGATGAAACACTAGAGCAATCTACACAGAGAAGTGGTAGATGCCCCATCCCTGGAAACATTCATCATCAGGCTGGGTGGGCCTCTGAGCAACTTTATCTAGTTGAAGATGTCCCTGCTCTTTGCATGGGGTTTGGACTACATGATCTTTAAAAATCCCTTCCAACACAAACTATTCTATAATTCCATGACAATGAAAACTAACAGCTGGATGTGACTTGTGAAAGGTAAGAAATTTTCACATGTGTCTGAAAATACAGGCACACATCCAGGATGCAAGATTTCATTACAGTATGAAACTTTTTCTCACTATTACCTACTCTGTTATTGAACACAGTATTTTAAGCAGCAACAGTGCTATTTCACACACCCATAGCCAAATGGAAAACTTGGCAATACCCACTTAGGCTAATTAATGTATGTCTATCAAGATAGGATAAAAACAAGTATGTATTTGTTGGACTGTATATTTAGTGTTTCCTAACAAAAAGTTGTTAGCAAACAACATACTTGTTTTCTTAGATTTTTATCTCTTAATTACTAGACTTTTCCTCAGAAGTGAAATATTTGACTTCTATTTTATACCCTTTCATCCTCCAATATAATTTTATTTGCACTCTCAGACATTCATATTTTACACTAAGAACTTAATATTTGTACAAGCATTTTGATTTTTTTCTAATGAGAGAATCATTTGCATCTAAGATGATACATCAAATTCTTCAGCTTTGAAAGAGGCTTAAAGTAATTAGGCCTGCAACTCTTCCTTAAAACCAACAGGACTTGATAACTTTATCAAGACTTCTTTGAAAATCTTAATCAGAAGATTAACTTACTATTTTTAATTTTTTTTTTTCATTTACCTAATGGACCTTGTGCAAACAATTTTAAGTACTTGTTCCCATTAGCCATAATCTTTTTTTCCCATATTTTTACAACTCTGTGTTTCTGTTTTACAGAATTTTCTCTTTGTGCTTCCATGTATTTGCAACGTTCCCATTTCACTTAGGCCCAAGACACAAGGACAAGTGTAGATACCACTTGTGTATGCAGCACATGTGTGGGCCTGTGTGAGGCACAGAACATGCTCGTGCCTTTCAGGATAACTGAGAGAAGCATTCTTTGGCTCAGTGCTCTCAGCTCCACACAAAATGAAATCACAATCTCAGTCTCTACCCTTCTACCTCTTGCAAGTGATGACTGGACAGATAACTTATTGCTGTAATGAAAAATGTTTCATCCACAGACACCCTGCAAAGAAAAGAAAGAACAAAAAAAACCTACTAACCCAGGCCCCACAGTGAGTTATAGACTTGGTATTGCAAAACTGAAGTCAAATTGCAAAGTTAATTCCATTTTGTGAAACCCAGATGCTTTAGGCATTTTCTTCAGTCCCACACTCAGTCCCCTCACCCTTTAGACATCTATCCTGCTAGTTCATCTATTCTTGGTTGCTTTTTATCACCAATGCAGTTAATTTTACTAATTTAGTGAAGTCAGAGATTTTTTTCTATTGGTAATCTTTGCATCCCTTTGGCCTGATGTTAACTAAAGGTGACAGATAATGTCCACAGTATGCTACATGTTACTGCATGCATCAGAAGATTTTATCTGTAAGGTAAACTACTCACAATACACTACAGACTACGTAAACTAAATCTGAGTCAATGCTGCAATAATAGCATCTTATTTTGGAGAAAATATTTCAGTGCAACATTTGAACTATTTCAAAACCTCAATCAAAGAATTCTCCATGTATGCTGTCAAAGCCCTGGGCTTTTACCAAAATACAGATGTAGTCATCCATGGCTGTTTATCTGACCTGACAGCCAACAAAATTACACATAGCTCTGGTGTTCCAGCACCCCTTCATGAGGAAAAGGTTGCCTTCTGCTGCTGAAGACTCCACACCCACCACTTAGTTAACCCATAGGTTTAAACAGGATTAGTCCTCACACTCCAGGAGCTCTTTGAATTAATTCAATTTCCTCCCTTTGACCTCTATGACAGAGCATTAGTAAACCTGCAGGTGGTAAAACAATGCATTAGTATTGTTCATTGACCTTTTTTTTATTTTTTAAGCAATTTTAGATAGGCAACCTTTAGACTGCAATAGCTCATCTTTTTGCATCCAAATACAAAAGCACTAACTAAATACATTGATGGAACGGGATAAAATTTGACATTTTGGAATGCAGAAAATGCTACTAAATCAAATTTTTAGAGTAATATAGAATTCCCGTTTTATTAGAAGGAATAAATCATCTAGTGCACATTCTGGTATTTGCATGCCCTGCAGCAGAGCATCTGTGTACAAACTACAATTTTACTAGAAAACAAGGAGCAACTTTCAGTAAACAAACAGTTAGGAATATGAAAATTGCTTATGAAGCAAGGACAAACACACATGCTCAAGCCATTAAAAACCTGGTAGACATGAAGTGCCCCTCATAGTTCTTAGCAGTTGTTTGATTGAGACAGTTTCAATGTGGCACACTCACCAGCAGATGCATGGAAGACAACACTCTCTCAGATCAACACGGGTCATGAATATTGACCTAAGTTTCCAAGAATTAAAAACTCCTTGAAAAAAAAACCCCATAATTTTTCTTGTCACGTCTTCCTGTACTCCCTGATATAGTGTTTCAGAATTTCAACTGAGATTTAACATAGACTTGTACAGTTAACTTGTGTTTTACTCATATATGTCCTCTAGAAGACCAAATATTAACAGACATGACAAAGCAATGGGAAGGAGAAAATATTGACGTAACAGGATATTAAAATCTCAAACACTTTTTCCACATGCTCTTTACAGCCTTTAGAAATTTGAGATAGCTTAGTGGATTACCAGTTTTGTATGTCAATCCTTCAGCTTCTCAAAAGGAGCATGTTTGTTTCTTGCAAAGCTATGATTTTCAAATAAAATCCTGGCAGTCTCGGAATTCATGCTGAGCACATACACATCGGTGCTGAAGTTTTGATTAACTGATCCAAAATGGGGCTCCTAAGCAGGTCAAGATAACTCTCCCTGTCTGATGGATTTACTTGAAGGCTATAGACTCGATGACCATCAACACATTTAATGTCAGTATTTCAATGTTTTGGAACAGGTTCCCAAATTCACTGTTGTCAGATACTGCTATAACTTCAGTGAAATTCTCAGACTTCCATTCAGCTTTCAGTGGCTTATTTGTTACCTGAGAAGAAGAAGTGACTGTTGAAACATGACTGAGTTTTTCAATGTCCATCATTAATGACATTTATGAGCCAGCAAAACCACAAAGTGGGATTACACAGTAAATAACATCACAAAAACTAAATATTGCCCATGGCAGTGGAACCTCTGCGTGCAAAGAACAATGACGAATTAAAGTCAGACAGCCATGTGTGAAATTTTACTATAGCTAATTTATCAGAAATGGAAGGTTTTCCTCTTTCTTCTTAACACAAACTCATGGCTTCCATTACAGCCCATATTCACACTTTATACTTGCCCTATCTTGAGAACCCAGTCAGGTAAATGTCTTGAGTTAGTTTATGGATTTTAAAAAAAGGGGGGAAAAACTCCAAACCAGCAGATTTAAAAATTCTTATTCTTAAATCCTTGACAGTTCTGGAAGTCACTACTAGCAAATAAATTGTCTATTTCACTCAAGGCACATGGGCTGAAGACCACAATTTTGACTTGCCAGCTGCAGCCTCAGGAGTTATTACTGAAAGAGTTTCAACTTTTGTTTGATTGTAATTGCAGGGTTAAACCAGGAAAGTTCCTGTGCAGAAATAGCAGTGGAAGATATGCTTAACTTGAAATAAATGTTATTAGCTCTTATCTTGAATCAAGGCCTTAGTGTTTACTTATAAATTACAGGAAGGATTAAATTCAAGTCCTTTTGTTACAACTAAAGTTCTGAAATGTTTCTTGTCAATTACTGGTTGCAAAAGTAAAACAAGCAGCGCTTAATCTTAAAAGAAAGAAAAGTTAGTGAAACACTAAAGGCATTCTCCATAAACACTCATTCCTCTTTCTCTTCCTTCTTTGTGGAAGCACCTCAAGTTGTGACTTTGGAAGTTATTCAAACCCATTTTACAGTATCAATGTCACACACTGAAGAAACAGACACAGGAAGCATAATTTTGGGGTTTTAACTGCTGTTATACTGTAGTCATTTTCAGATTTTTCTCCTCCTAACATATAACTGGAGCAGTCATCAATATATACTAGAGCTATTTGTTTGAACATGAGATACAGACATGCACTACGATCCCAACATTTGTTCTTCTGAACAAGACATTTTGAACTAGACTCAGAAAAAGTACTAAAAAGAACAAGCATAATTTACAAAGTAGATAATTGCAACCCTTCTCACTTTTCAAGCTGGTTTTCAGTCAAAGATATTTTCCTCATATCATAGAATCGTTTGTGTTGGAAGGCACCTTTAAAAGTCTTTTAGTTTCAATGAGCTGACAATGAGATAGACTAGATGTCCAAATTGACAATTACTACTGTCAAAATTACACAGATGGATATTTGGAGAGATTTAAAGAGAAAATTTAAAAATTTACAAAATTAGAAATATTTTCAAAAGAAGAATTCTTTAAAAACTGGACATCTTTTATCAAATTTTCCTTTCCATTTTGCTTGCTCATCTCTTTATCTAATTTTTTTCTGTCTCTACTTCCGTTTTTGTCTTCTTGATTGTTTTGTGGGGTCTTTTTCTGCATATTTAAGTACTGATCCTGTTAAAAATGAGTTTTATTGACATACATGACCAGATGAAGTGGTCATCTTGTGCTGGTATGGTCAAACAAAAGCCAACCTGATTAAAAAAATTTCATCACTCTTCATAAAGGTGAAACACTGCAGATTATATGCATGAGAGCCTCCCTGAATCTCTACTAGCATGGAAGAAAACATCAGCACTGGAATTAAAATGGCAAGTCATACCTACTGAACTACTGTAACACATTAGTTATTTTTAACTGGATTCTTCTTTTCCTACATGCCTGCAAGCACTGATTTTTTTCCCCTGAAAGAAGGTTCAAACTCCCAGTTTAAGATGATGAACCAGATTTCCTGGATGTTAACAGTATCTTTTTGCTTGGGAAAAAAAAAGTCTCCCAAGAGCTTTGCGAGTTCAGGATTCTTTTAAAAAGCTTTGGCCCTGCTACACAACAAGTGTTGAGTACAGACTATAGACTAGATTTCATGTACTGTGGATAGATACTGTGTGTGACCTCCTCTCAATGAAAAGACAATAATGCTAAACATAGGCTCAGACACTGAAACACATAAAAAATGAAAAGTGCATTCTGTAAGCAACAGCATTATCACATGTCCACGGTTTTCCAAAGGAATGCAGAATCTTTATTCATGAAGCTAAAGAGAGTATGCCAAAAAAAAAGAAGATTAAAAAGCTGCAAAAAGAAGCAAATTTAAATGCTTCAGGCTTATCACTGAAATATTTGCTAAAACATTTTTCTGCCCTTCGAATTGCACAATGGCCTCATCTTTGCTTTATTTTCCATACTGGACTTTAATATCTTTGAATCTTAAGCAAGTCCTCAACCTACTACCAGATTACTATGAGTATTTAATTATTAGTCATCTAATTGTTATTATACCATGCATAACCATTTGTTCAAATAAAACTGGCTTGTTACAAATTAGCTTGTTGCACCTTTCCAAATTTGGTGACTAAAGTGCAAACACACCAATCAACAGCTATTTGCCAACAGACTTTAGTTTCTTCCAGAGGATGCTGTCACCTCAGAAGACAAAGTTTTTGAAAAAGCAAAGACTGCTTTGCTAATAAAGCAGGACAAGGGGAAAAAACTGGGTAGAAGTGGCCTAGAAACCCATGCTATTAAGTACAAAGCCCAAGGGCTCAAAGCTGATCTGTACAGTGGAGAAAGGTTAATTTCTTCTGTATATTTTGTATCTCATTTTTTCCTGGTCTAGTTTCAGAAATCACCTCAGAAAATCTGAGCTCTAATTTTTTAAAATACAACTGATGGCTTCAAAGAGTATGGTGGTGTCTTAGTTTCCATTTGGCCACTTACAAATACCTAGATACATCTTAAAATTTCTAGTTAAAAACAATATCAAATATCTCCTAAAAATAAAACAATAGAAAAACCTTTCAATCTATCACTTCTTTCAACTATGTAGACATATACAACTTCTCCTGGAGTCATGAAACCCTTTCTCTTGTACCTTGTTTTGAGTGAAATGGCATTGCCTGATCTTCAGCAAGGCATTGTAAACTAAATGTTTAAAAGAGGCTATTGGTTTTAATCTACTTTTGTAGTCCTCTCTTTTGTTCAAGATTTTGTGCACGTGAAAACTGTACTTTAGCAGAGGAAAGAAAAACAGTTACAGAAATTTCAACAAAAAAAATTTAGACATTTTTCTTACAGTTTTCTACTGAGTTTTGTTCCTCTTTCTTTGACCATTCTTCTGCACTTAGAGTTCAGCTGAACCTTCTTTTTATGGAAAACTGAGCCCATGCAATTCCACTTTTTGTGTTGCCTCCAAGTGTTATCAAGGTTAACAGCCACCCACATAGCCCTAGAAATTTTATACTTTAAACATTAGCGATGGAAATCCCAAAATATTTTGCCAAGAGTTAGGAAAAAGCAACCTAAAATAGGGCACTGAATCACATACCAGTTTGAGTAACTAATTTCTTGTTCAGAATATATATTAAACCAATCATATCACTCAGTTACCATCAGTACCAGACACAGCCTGTGAGTGAGAACAGAACGAAGGAAACAAGCAGGGAGCTTGGGTGTACAGTGCAGCTTCAAAACAGATACCTAAAATTAATACTCTGGTAAATACTAAATTTTTACTTCAACAGTTTACCAATGCTAAATTCTTGGGATATGCAGTATCATTTAACAGAATTTAAAAGGATCTTTCAGCACTTGTGTTCATGTTCTGTTTTCCAAACATTTTGGGGGTGGAGGGTATATGCAAGGAACAGTATAGTGCTTAGAATTCAGGATTAACGGGCTTATATTTTATTTTTTTAAAGTATATTCAAATATGAAGGTTTTAGCAATAGGTAGTAAGATTTCTAAAGTTAAAAGAATATTGTCAAACTAACAATTTGAAATGTGTAGACAAAATGGGGGTACCAACAGTCTCTTTGTTCACAAGCAACTGTAAACTAATAGAAGAGAAAAAAAACAGCCAAGCTAAAAAGACATGTCACATGGAGGACTTCTACACATTATTTACTGGATATATATTTGACAAATTCATCTTACTCAACTCATGGAGAAGTACAAAAGATTCAGAACATAATGTCAGTGTCAGCTCTTTACTGAAAAACCCATAAAGCTGCAGTCCTGACAGCCATTCAACCTGTTTCTGCCTGCTCTGGTGGGACACTTGGAAAAGTCACTTGAGCAACCATTTAGTAAAAGGCACCTTTTCTTGTTTCCCTGCACTTGTCCATTTCCATATCATGCAGACCTCATAAGCAGGTGTGGTGTAACACCACACAGAGGTCTGCCACTGAGAAAAGGTGCCAGAATTACTCTGAGATGCTGAGGAAAACCTCCTCTAATCTTGTTCTTGGACTTAGGAATTTTCCTCACCCATATACTGTCTCCAGAAAAGCAGTATGAAATTACACAAAAACTAGGAAAGGTTGCTGAAATGAAGAAATATCAGCTTTATAAAATGCTGATTATCAGCAAACCCATTTCTCTGGTAGTATTAAAGCATTCTTCCCTTTGATTGTCTAGTGCTAACAGTAAGCCTTTAAATTCCAGAATAATGAAGGCTGCAGCCTGTTATTCCTTAAGTCAAGGGCAGCTTTGTTTTGCCTCTGCCCGAACTGTGATTTAGCAATTGCTGGAAAGCAACAAGCAGCTGCACACTGAGTAATTCAGTGTCTGTTGGGGAAAGCTCTCATTACACACCTCGACGAGGCCTGGGCTCTCAGAGGTATGCTCCACTCCCTGAAGGGACCAGGCTGGAGGTTGTGCTTCCCCACTGGGATGCCCAGGGATGCCACTAAAAAGCAGGTGGCCGTCGTGGGATATGAGGTGTAGGGGGAAGAAGAGAAGCCACAGGAACTCTGGAGTAGCAGGACATCAAGGGTAAGCAGAGAGGAAATCCAGCAAACCATGGCAGGGGCAGGAGCAAGGGGAGTAAATGTTCACAGTTTACAACTCAAGGTCACTAGCTTGCATAAAACATGCTCAGAAGGACTAAATCACTGTACCATGACACAGTAGGAACCACTTTCATCTCTGTGCTGTTTTCTTAGTCACTTAGAATTTTCCTGTATTTTCTACCTTCTTTCTTTTTTTTTTTTCTTTTTTTTTTTTCCCCTCTACTCCTTCTGCACTTAAGAGCCTTTTTTTTTCCTCTTTGGGGAGCTTATTTTAAGGAGGAAGACTAGGCTTGCTCATCTCACTTGAGATCTTGTCACGACCACAATCTTCTAGCAGCAAGGAAACTTCAGTAAAGGTTCTGGTCTGAGAAATGGTTTCCAAACCAGCTACCACATAATTTTTGCCTTGGTGCCTTTTCCTCTAGAAAGTCACAAATACAAAGATAAGGTGACAGGCTCTTCTGAAAGAGAAGATGGAGTACTGGAGTGGTATCATCTCACTGCCAGAAAGACTTAAAGACAATATCCTATATATGTATTTCAGGTCAATTATCCTTGACAATAAACTCCTAAGTCTATAAATCATTTGGGTGTTCTAACACTTTCAGATTTTGTAGACTTTTTTTCAAAAATAATTGAGGCTGCATATCCCTTTTCACAAATTAAATCCAACACAATGTTCTTTATTAACTGTACTAATCCAGGAATTTGGCAGCATTGCTTGAAAGCACTCACCACTTCAAAATAAAACTTTCCAAGTGTACTTAAGTTGAACAGTTAAAAAAACCCCACACACCAAAAATATTTTAATTTTGCATACAAACCATGTACCATTTAGAATAAGAAACGACACAACAATTTTACAGCTACAAGTAAGTTTTTCTCATGCTTTGCTTTGGGGGAAAAAAAGATCTCCAACTTTTATTCCTGACAAGTACCAAAGTAAATTTTACTTTACATATATATTGAAATTATTTTCTTTACTACAAAACCTCCAGTTGTCCTACTCCTTTCCAGGGTACCATTAATCTAGTCAGAAAAATTAAAAAATAAAAATGAGTAAACAAAAATCACTCAGCCGCCAAATGTAGTCTTCCCTAAACATACAGACAGTTTTGATTTAAAGACTTCGTGTTTTTCCTGAATTGCTTTGTGCTATGTCATTGCTCTATGCTGCTTTTGGCTGTTTCTCATTACCTTTCTACATGACAGTAAATAGAACCCGACACCTGTCAGAGTTCCTGTTGATCACACAATTTCAACAATGTCCCAGAACACTATCAGAATAACCACTAATCTCTCATTAAGTTAATTATTTACTTGCAGGGAAACAAAAGCAAAGAAGGTAAGAAAAAACAACAAGCCTTTAAAGGCAGCTGGGGTGAATGCCAAAGAAACTTTGAAGCACAAAAACCCTTCAGCAGTTCCCTGCAGACTCCCTGACCAATGTCCCCATTATGCACAGAAAGCTTTGCACAGGCTTTACATCGAACACTGCCTTGATTCGAGTAATGAGGTTCACAAAAACATGACACTAAATACCTATTCTGTTACATTCTGGAGGCAGGTCACAGGTTTCAGCAAGTGCCAGAAGAGATAGCTTTCCACCTCCTAAAGTCTGCCCCCTGAATTTTGCCCAGGACCCTATAAGTCTTCAGCTAGGAGAGCCAAGAGCAAAAGCTCATAGGGACAGATGAGCCCACTCCAGCAGGGAAAAAACACCCCATGCTTCACAGTCATAGAAAGGGGAAGCCCTTCCTAATGGTATTGAGCAGAAGAAATGGAATGGGAGGCACAGCTTGCTCACAAAACTGCAAGGCACCACAACTACCTGGCCTTGCTCCAAATAGCGACAAGACACTTGCTGAAAAATACTTCCTGCAGTTTTTGCTGCTTCACAAAATTTGATACTATAATGTTGGACTTGAGGGGCTAGTCCCAAAAAAAAGAAAATGGAGGGAGACTTCATTTATCTCTTTAGGATTTTGTTTAAGATCATGTGAAGGATGCTGTCACTTGTGCTGATCCTAAGGTTAGCATCTGTGCCAGGTAAAGTAAATTCAGTATTTGAGGTCCTGTTAATGATTTACAGAAACTTTTTTGTTGGAAGTATGTGGAACGTAAATAAGGAGAGGAGTGCCTCTCTAAGCCAACCTTTCCTGGGTTGACACGACCTCCATGAGTCAGGGAAGTGATGAACAGAGGCCCCCACAGAGACCACCTGTCTCACCTCCTATCATTCGCCACCCACTACGTTCCTCATGGCAGAAGAGGAAGGGATGGTCTATGGATAGTGACTTTCTGTAAGAAGATTAGATACCCTTTTGCTGATAAAAGCACATCCAGGGGCCTGAAGATCTTAAAATTATTTCCTTTAGATTTGCTCTGTGGCAGGGGTAAGCTACTCTGCCTACAGGTACTTGAAAGGAAATAGCAGTCTCTGAAAGTAGACTTTCATGTCTGCCTCGTCACTAGTTGACATGTACAGTCTGCCTCCAACATCGTACAGAGCAGAGATTAAATGTCACAGATCTGTGGATAAACAGTATGGAAAAGCAGTCCTATATTGTTGTTTTAAATTTTTTGATAGTTCTTGCCCGCTTTGCGTGCTACAGAAGATATCCCAGTAGGTTGTCCTTGGAGGTGTATCAGTAATGTTTTTACTTTGTTAAACATTGATCAAAAGAGTGTATTTTCAAATCACTGTTATACAGGAGACAGAGATGGGACTGCCCAGTGATTGTCTTGACTGCTACACACTCCAGCCCAGCTTTGCATGGCAAAAGCCAGCGCTGAGATGCTCTGGCAAGCCTCAAAGAGCTTTTCAGGAGGAATGTAGAAGGTTTGGTGGTTGCCCTACCCTTTGTGCAGGAATGGCTGCAGAGCTGAGGCTGCCATGCTTGACCACAGCTCACCTGAGTTCTGCTGCCATCACATTGCAGGTGCCTGTGCCCAGCCAGTACCCCACTGACCCAGACCCAGACTGACTTCCCAGTTTGACACAGGAACTGCCTCATCCCTGTGATCTTGCCTGGTGACCTCTGTACTCTGGCTGACCCAGCTACTGCCTCTGCACCGCCTCGAGCAGGAGTCACTGACTTGTGCCCTGGGCTTCACCTCAGCCCTGCCTCATCACCACGAACTTGTCTGACCTCTTCACTGAACCTGGGGTGAACTCTGCTCTTCTCTGAACCTTATTCCCGTCTCCACACCCACCCTGCTTGGATCCTGAGGAGCGGGGCCCTGGCTGGTGAGTCCCCCATGCTGCCAGGCTTGTTAGCATGCTCTGCCCTGACTCCCTGGCGCTGATGGCCAGCCATCCCTTGCTGGGGCTGATGGTAATGCTGGAACTGGGAGTACAGACCGGATACCCACAAAATAAAGGTCTGGCACCGTGTTAGAGCCCTGCTGAGTTGGAAAGAGAATCCAAGAGCATCCTGTTAAATGGTAAGAAATACTATTTTGTACATGAACACTGTAGCCTTTGTGAGGCAGGCTGGCACAGCAGCAAAGTAAAACCTCTTGAACAATCATAAAAGAGAAAAGAGAACCTCAGCTCCCCGCAACAGTTTGTGGTGTGGGATGATCCCACACGACAGGAACAGACTGCCAATGTGCTGACTAGCCTCATCACAAAAGAAGTCTTCTGGACATCAAATTTTAGTGCCGGGCCAGTTAAACAGCAATTGAACATAACTAGGAAATTACAGTATCACCCTCTAAGTGATATTAAAGGCAAAGTTCCATACACAATAAAACTGTACAAGATTTCCTGCATCCTGAGTGAAATTAACTTTTAATGAGAAAATCCACTAATTTTGACAAGGAAACAAGTGGTATGCTGTAACACGTATACAGAGATTAAGACAATCTCCAAAATGCTCCAATGTTCCTTTCAATCACATTCAGAGCACTGTAAATTCTTAACAATTTTTTTGAGATAAAGAGTCATTAGAAGCAGTGTGATCCTGAGCATAAACTGAGAACACTCAGTGCTGTGCTTTATCTAACATTCACTGTAGATTAGAGCCTGTATCTTGACACTGACATTTGACAAGTGAGCAACTTTACAAATTTGCATTGTCTGATCCCGAGTTGTCAATTTTAAAGTTGCCCCATACAAGATGATAGAATACATTCTTCTCTTCCTTCAGTTAGTTCATAACTTAAAATAATACTATTCATCAAATCCTGATACTTGACCCAGCCATCAAAACTTTTCCACAGTGGCGGTAGGAATGCCCCAAGTTCTTCGAACCATGGCCTGAGAAAAGAAGAGGGGTAAAAATGGAGAAAACACAGGCCAGCTAATTGTCCTTCATGCTTTTCCACTGGAACACATTTAAGCTCATTAAATACACAGCTTAAACCACTGTGGCTACATGAAACCAGTCAGAGCCACGGGTGCAAAGCCCTGCAGACAGTTGTTCCCTAAGGATTTTGTGAACTGCTTCTAGCACTGCCCTCCCAGAGCAGTCTGTGTCTGCTCCTCTAGCCCTGCACACACCCTCAAAACACAGCACAGAGAAACCCAACCTCCCTGACAGTGTCTCTGTAGTCAAGGAAGACAGGAGAAAGCTCAGCTAGTTCACACCAAAGGCACAGCAGTCAGCTGGGTAAGGTGGGCCCTCAGCCCCTGAAACAAACAGCTCAAGTTCCTGGGCAGCAGGTCAGCAAAAAGGAATGTCTGCAAACATTGCCACAGTAGATTTTGAGTTATAATTTAAACTTTCTTCTTCCCCCAATCTTGGCATTTCAATTGCAGCTCAGTAGGAACTTTTTTTTTTCTGCAATTCCAGATCTGAATTAGTCTGTCTATACTTTCCATGCCCAGGGCAAAAAAGACTTAGACAGGGGATGAGCCAGTATGTGCAAGGTATATGTCCTCTTTGGAGAGTTAAGTACTGAGTTTGAGCAGTCATCCCTGAATTACTTACTCTGCCACAATAAGAATCCTTGAGATTAATCAAACCATCAAAAGGAACCTGTGTATGCACCAGGCTTTCTTCCTAAAAGGCACAGCAGTGACCTTTTTCCAAAAAATAAAAATCAAAAATTAACAAAGCCTCCCCATTAGCGACACTTACATTTCTTGGTATTTTCAAGAGAAGCTAAAATACGTGTGGGTACTGAGTCATACTTTTTGAGCTCAATTTACCAATAAATTAGATTGATGATGGAGTTGACTAATGAATCTTTTCTGAAAGATAATCAAAATGTATCTAAGCTAAGCACTTACTTTACTGTACTGGTATCAAACAAAATTGTTACTGCTTTTGCCTGCCATTCAATACAGTGAAACAAGAATCCCTGCACTATAGCCTCAACACACAACTTGATTCTCTCATTATAAATACACATTTTGGCTTCATCCTCATCTCTTATTTTTGTTGATGAATTCTTCTGTTCCTAGAAAGGAAAAAGCAGGAGGCTATTGTCAAACGCTGAATATCCAATTCAACTGTTTTCTCTTAAGTATATCCAAAATGTAATAAAAGCACTGTATTCATTAGACTGTGACTGGCACCTTGACATGATACAACACAACTATTACTGCAAGTGAACAGGAGTGGAGAAGACTGCATGCTTTCATAGATATATGTGTGTGTGTATATGTGTACATACATATACATAAAGATGATTAGGAACTTCTTTTGGATAACACTGAGCGTAATATAACCCATTTAAATATTTTTAAATTTTTTAATACCTCAAACTGCATAATAATGATGAACCATTCTTAGAGCTGATCCATCCTGTTTGCAGAATTACACAAATGGTTGCAGAAAAATACACCATGATCATCCTCTTAAGGACTGTGACTTAAAAAGTATAAAATACTATTAACCTTGAAAATCTTCAACAGATACAGCCTATTGCACAGTTTTCTCCATAAATATGGCATCATGCTGAGACCCATGCAGATCAATAATTTGATGAGACTCTTTGAATTGGTTTTGCAATCTTCTGAATTTAATAGAGTAGTTGGCAGATTTGAAGGCTGGTACCCTTTGCCTGTAACAAGACAGGACATACTTCTCAACAGACACTTGCTGACAGCATAGAACATGCAGGATCCATTTCCACTTTCCCAGAGGACATTTGTTCCTACTCCATAAGGTTACCTTTTCTCCAAGCCTGACCTCCTCAGCTTTATAGTGCCAAGCTGTTTTTCTGAGTCCTGTATCCAGAAGTACTCCATAAACATAATTCTGGCATCCCTTTCTCGGGTTGGAGGGTGTCAGACGAAGTTCACTTATGAGAATTTTTCCCAGTTTGATTGTAACTCCAGCATCTTTGTCTTTTCCATCAGCCTTTCTCCTTTAGCTGTGTAAATATGGCTGTAGCTGCCACTAGCACAAGGTCAGAGGCTTGTTGTTTGGTCAGCAGCATGGGGTCTCCGGACGTGTCTGGCTCTGCCTTGGTGGAAGCTGCTTTTAGCTGTGGCAGCAGTTGCCTGATGGCCACATGCTTGTGATTCCCTACTATGGCTTCAGTTTGGGGGGACCCAGAGCAGGGGGCTGGCAATCTGATGTAATCACTGTGTGACACACAGCCTCTTCAGGCTAATGGGACTTGGGGAGGCAGTGTGCAGCTCCCCGACTTGGAAAACAGGGAAGACAGGCTTTGGTAAGGCATTACATAAACATATCCCCAAAGAGAGGCCAGACTGAGGAGAAAGGACCCCCACCATGAACCTTGCTCAGCAAAACCCTCACACTGCTGAAAACTCGTTCTAACTGTCCCCTCTCCTCTTCAGAAAGACTGGAACTTTCAGCTCCAGGATCCAGAGGAACACTGGAAGAATACACAAAACAGCAGGGTGAAGGAGCAGCTATTGAAAGCATCTCTTGTAAACAAATTAAAAAGCTATTTTCAGTGAGGTTTTCCTTTTTAAAATAGTTTTGAGTTTTAGACAATTTAGGTATTTATTTGTACTGAAGAGCTCCTCTTTACATATATATGGCGTGTACCCTTTTGGCGATAAGATTTGGAGTCTAACAATCATCATTTTGTGCTGAAACACATCTTCCTTATCTTTAAACTGTCTACCCACTAGGCTCCCTTAGACCTAGCCTAGTTCCTTTTATAATCTCATGTTACTCTTTTCTCAAGTTATAGTACACCATTGCCTTCCTGTGTTTGCTCAGCCAGTCCCACCTTACCACTTAACCTCTCCTGCTCCTAACTCAGCCCTTTTACCTTACTACTAAATTCCCGAGCCTCTCACCATTAACCATCCATTTACATTCCTCTGCCACCTCCTCATTTTTTGAGGTTTTGCTCTGTTCTGTTCCCATAAAACAGAAGAAAAAACAAAAAAATAAGAAACAAGGAGAACCTTATGAAAACATGAGGGAGAGGTCTGGAGGCTTACAATCTCTGCACAGAGCGGACTCTTCTGAACACCTGAAAAAGGATTAGGGGCAGCATCCACCCTCCCCATGTTCATCAAGGGCATGCAAAGAGAAGGCACATTTGAAAAGCTTCTTTCAAAGAAGCCTTAGCTATTTGTGTGGAGGTTCAAGAGCTTGGGGAAAACATAGACTGACTTGTTTGCTTAGGCGAGATGTACAAAGAACTTAGGAACAAAGAATTCACCAATTCTATGTGGTAAGTTTTTAAAATATGACATTTACAGAATCACGGAATATTCTGAGTTGGAAAGGACCCACAAAGATCACTGAGTCCAATTCTTAGCCCTGCCCTAACCGTCTCAGAATCACACCATGTGCCTGAGAGCATTGTCCAAACAGGCTTGGTGCTGTGACCACTGCCCTGTGGAGCCTGTTCTGGTGCCCAAACACCCTCTGGGTGAAGGAACTTTTTCTAATATCCAGCCTAAACCTCCCGTGACACAACCTCAGGCCATTCCCTTGGGTTCTGTTACTGGGCACCACAGAGAGGAGATCAGTGGCTGCCACTCCACCTCATGAGAAGTTGTAACTGCAGTGAGATCTCCCCTCAGTTTCCTCCAGGCTGAACAGACCAAGTGACCTCAGCTGTGCCTCACACGGCTTCCCCTCAAGGCCCTTAACCATCCTCATGGCTCTCCTTTGGATACTCTGGAAAAGCTTAATGGTTTTTTTATATTGTGGCACCCAAAACTGCCCCCAGCACTCGAGGTGAGGCTGCCCCAGAGCAGAGCAGAGCAGGACAATCCCCTCCCTTGCCCGGCTGGCGATGCTGTGCCTGATGCCCCTCAGGACAGGGCTGGCCCTCCTGGCTGCCAGGGCACTCCTCACTCATGTTCAACTTGCCATCAACCAGGACCCCCAGGTCCCTTTCCATGGCACTGCTTTCCAGCATCTCATTCCCCAGCCTGTCTGAACATTCAGGGTTGTCCAATCCCAGGTGCAGAATCTGGCATTTGCCCTTATTAAATTTCATATGATTGTGCCTGGGATTAGTTTTTGTCTTGGACTATTCTTGATTCCCTTATGTTGCTTTGTCAGTTGGATGAAACTAAGAAGTGCAACCAGAAGAGACACTTAGAGTAGTGTCACCCAACACTACGAGGACAGAGAGGTTCTTTTGGGATCCTAGGCAGAATGATGAAGGCACCAGAGGTCTGGAGCAGGGGGTACCAGTCAGAAATAGATGTAGGTCCTCCTTGAAGTCAGCAAAAGTTGTAATAAAATGCCATGTATGCAAATTCTCTCTAAAGGATGATTCTAAAGCTTGTTCTAGAACTACTCTTAAACACTCTCTAGAAGCAATGCCTTGGTAATTTCTGTGTAAAGCTCCAACACACAAACTTATATACTTCAATATATCCTGTCACAACCCTGCTGGACATACTCACATGGATATTTTTCCTGGTGGAAAAATCATTTTGGTTTCATGAATGGTAACTATGGAATTGTCAGTTCAGCCAAGGTCTCTGAAGCCAGACTTGTTTATCACACTTCACTTTCCCAAAGCATGCTTAATGTAATGAATATAATAAAAATCAGATACCTTAAATTGTTCAACCATTCAGTTATAGTCATTTGACACACACCTAGTGCTAAACCCAGACTGTCCTAGGTACAAGCTCACAGCAACTGCAGGATATAACTAAGGCCAAAGGAACTTCCTTGGTATCTGCTTCTGTCTTTGTGTTTTAACAGTATGTTGGGCACATTGTGCTGTTGAATGTGATGCATAAACATTATCTGCTATTGCTGCTAAAAGCATGTGTGGTTACCAATCTTTCCTGGCTGCTTCACTCAGAACAATTATACAGAGAAAAGAGCTTCTAGGATGAGGCTGAGAGGGAGAAATGCCCAGAAGGGAGGGGCTCTGCTCAGAGCAGAAAGCAGACCTAAGCCTTTCTGCAGAGCAATCTCTGGGGAAAAAAGCCCAAACCCTTAAGAGCCTAAGAGGAACTGTATGGTACCTGTTCAATCCAGAAAAATCTCTGAAAGCTGCTAGTGTACAAGTAGCAAGAAACAACTTACAGTACAAGAATACAGAAGTCAGACTTGATTTTAGAACTTTGACCTTAATCTGCCTATACACCAGCACTGAGACTTCCCAATTTCCACAACTAACATGCTCTAATTAGATAACCTTATTTCTTACAAAATGTATATTTAGGGAATAGAATACTCTCCCACTGTTTCAGTTCAGTTTAGTTCAAAGTGAGCTGAGAGTAGTTCCAGCAGGAGGCTCAAAATTCAATCCTAGACTGAGTGATCTTTTAATATGGCATTTAAAGAAGAGTTGGTGGTGGTGTTCTTTTCTTAGAAAAAGATAAATAGATTGGAATGAAAGCAGATGAGTATTGTAAATTATAGGTAGAAAAATACAATATACAATTTTTATCTTTATCATCATCCAAGTACAGACAGACAAAACCGAATTAAAATTTGTAAGACTGACCTCATACTACAACTGATTTTGGAAAGATGAATAAAAGAAGCATGAACTTAGTGGTGCATTAGCTACTATATCTGCCTATGAATATCATACTGGTATATAAGAGTTTGCTATTTCTTTCTGAAATACTTTCACTCTTCTGAAAAGGTCAGAATAAAGGAAGAAAACCAAACACATACCCAGTATTTCTCCATTTGCCAAGAAAGACCTCTACGAGACATCTGACAATGTTTATTATCTACTGAAAAAAAAATCTGAGTGATTTGGGGAATTCTACCACATTATTTAAACAGCAAATCTTCAGCTGTGTAAATTCTCAACCAGCAGCAACAGTGATAATCTTCTCTAAATAAACTCACATGCTTCTCCTCCAGGGTGTATTTTCATATTAGACTTAATTCAATCTAACAGCAGGCAGAGGCCAGAAGGGGTAGACCCACTTTCTCCCTGCTTTTCTGACTCTTCCCTTGAGTTAAATTTAGCAATTGTACAACTCTCTAGAGGCTCTCCTCTGCTCGCTGATCTGAGGGAAAACTCGGAGGTTTTCATGAGTTAGCTTTCCCTCCAAGCAGGGAACATTTAGTGTGACAAGTAGAACTCAAGAGGAAGCAGAAGGAGCACACAAAAAGCGATGTGAGCATGAGATAACTATTGCTCCTTTCAGTGGCAGTCAGTCATCATAAGATGAACCCATGTCCTAAGGCTGCAGCTATGGTACTCTTTTCAGTCTTAAGCAGTAGTATCATCTTGAAGCAAATCCATGAAGTAAAGGCCCTTTGGAATGACAGTTCAGTTTGCAGAATATGTGTAGTGCATGCTAACAATCTCTTTAGGAGGAAATGTAGCTGAAAACACCGTTCCAGAGGTACACCAAATACTCACTAAACATTCATATGCCATCCAAGGGCTCTTGAAAGGCTCAGGGGCTCAGAGCTACTCTCTAGTGTAGACCCTTCTTATACTACACTGTAATGTGTGAACTGACCAGGTGCTGCATTGTCTTTGTGAAGATGAAAAGCTTAGTCTTTGAAGACCCTAAACCACCATCAGACTTTGGGGGGGTAGCAAAACAGACATGTCTCTACTACAGAGATCCCAAGCTCACTTTCACATGGAAACACAGCACTGAGCTTTCCACTTGGATACCCATAGAATCAGGATCATCACATGGGAGAGTCCTCCAGGATAGAAGTCTTCAAGTCCTCAAGCACAGCAGACCCTTGTGAAGAGGCATCCAGGGACACATCTTTGGTCTGCTCTGTGCCCCACACTCTGCTGTGGGTTAAGTTCCTCGCTCCTGCCAAGGAATTGAGCAGACAGAGTGGTGGTAATGGTCTACCTACAGTTCCCAAAACAGTGAAGTGTCTGATCGGTCTAGAATCCATCCAGGGACTTGAGTCATGAGCATCAGGAGATAGGGCTGGGGACAGAACTGAATACAAGCTGTAGTGCACATCCAAGAGGTCCATCCAGGAGACATGTTACCCATAATATATATCCAAGGATCACTCAGGTGGCACAGCAATACACAAGGATGAATACAAGGCTATCTACAATGGACCTTCAGTGCTCTAGGGAGCAGGACTGGAAAAGGTACACTTACAAACTGGTTCTGTGCCCTTAGGACAGTGACACTTGGTCTCAGTGTCATACATTTCCTGGCTGAAAGATAGTCCACAGAACAGACATGGGAAGTTTTCTAGAAAACTTGAGTACTATTAGTGCACCATTCTGTAAATTTATCTTGTGGGGGAGGCAAGAATACCCACACTCTTCATTTTTTTACCACTGGCCCCTGAATGCCTAACCAATACTATGTTGACAGCAGACAAAGAATGCTATCACAGGTAACTTAAATTGCTCTGGGTAGGGTAATGAAATGGAAATGACATTAAAGATACCAGTGTATAGCAGTGTAATGTTGACACATTCATTTCGAGCATGACCTGCCTATACATTTACAGCGTAACATAAGCAAACTGAAAAGCAAGTTCTGTGTCACTGTCACTCTCACAGCCAGTCTGCAAGTGCAGTCATCTTGTACAAAGCTCAGAGAGAACAAATATATTGCCACTTGGCTGCAACACTTGGTAAAATTGACCACGCTATCTATCAGAAAAGCAGTGTACATTTTCTGCAGGTGAAGCACTGGAATACATTCAGAAAGGTTTTTCGGGTCTAATTATTTCACAGAATGTTTAAACAGCACCCATCAAGTAATTCCTGGCCCTTTCATTTGATATAGATTGTTTTCCTGTACAGATACTCTCTAAAAATGTCTGTGAAAGCCTTATGTATACATATATATGTGTGTATATATATGTGTGTGTATATATATATATATAAGCTCATTCTCGCTAGTCAGGCAGGCTGGGGTCTCCTCCAGTGAGTGGCAAGGTGATTATAAGAGGGTTCTAGGGAGTGTGGCGACCTGGAGTGTGGCAAACAGGAGCAGGCAAACAGGGGTGTGGCACGTCTCTGAGGGCATGGCACAGCAGTTTGCACAAGCAGGTCAAGCAGACAGGGCTGTAGGTTTCCTCCTGCTAGTGGCATTTTTAGTTTGTTGTGTTTTGTCGGTTGGTTGGTTTTGGGCTTTTGTTTTTTTGTTAGTAATGGTTTTTACATGATCAAAAACTGTGGTTACTGCAAGTGTAAGTAGCCAAATAGAACCCTCCAAAAAAGGATGCGTCTGTCCAGACCCTTTCCTGTGCAGAGCGTTTGAGCCTATCAGTGGTACCGGGGGCGTTGCAGAAGAAGCATGCCTGCAGTGTGAACAAGTGAATGATCTCCTTTTGCTGGTGGCTGAGCCTAGGGAGGAAGTAGAAAGGCTACAGAGCATAAGGGAAAGTGAAAGGGAAATAGAATGATGGAGTTCTGCCCTTCTATTCTTGAGAGAAGCCCACCAGGAGTCAGAGGACTCCCATGCCTCCCACTGTCAGGCAATAGGAGGACACCTGGTGGATCAAGGGGAGTGGAAATGAGTCTCTACTCGAGGAGGTAATAAAACTTCCTCCTGACCCCCATCACCTATCCAGGTGCCACTTCAGAACAGGTATGAGGGCCTGCATCTAGAGGGTCAGCCAGCTGACATAGAAGAAAATGATCTGCCCAGTGAGCCTCCCAATTTTGCTTCATCTGTCAGATGGATCACCACTTCTAACATTTAAAAGAAAAGAAGGGTAATTGTAGTGGGTGACTCCCTTCTGGGGGGAACAGAGGGCCCCATACATCAACCAGACCCATCCCAGAGAGAGATCTGCTGCCTCCCTGGGGCCCGGGTATGGGATATTACTGAGAGACTACCTGGGCTGATTCAGCCCTCTGATTATTACCCACTGCTGATACTCCAGACTAGCAGTGATGAGATTGAAAACAGGAGCATAAGGGCAATTAAAAGGGACTTTAGGGTATTGGGTCAAGTGGTTGATAGGGCAGGAGCACAGGTAGTCTCAATCCCTCTGGTGGCAGAGATAAACAACAAAAGAAATAGGAGAGCCCATATTATCAACAAGGGGCTCAAGGGCTGGTGTCATCAGCAGCATTTTGGGTTCCTTGATCATGGGGAAACTTTTTCCTCACCTGCTGGAACTGGATGGGCTTCATCTCTGTTAAGGGTAGAAGGTTTTTAGCTCATGAGCTGGTTGGACTCATTGAAAGAGCTTTAAACTAGGTTTGAAGGGGGAAGGGGATGCAGCTGGGCTCTCTGGAAGCAGGCCCAAGGGTGGTAAGCCTGAGTTAGGGGTGAAATCAGTAGCCCAGCTGAGGTGCATGTACACTAATGCACGCAGCAGGGATAACAAACAGAAGAGCAGGAAGCCGTGGTACAACAGCAAAGCTATGACGAAGTTGCCATCATGGAAACATGGTGGGATGACTCACACAGCTGGAGCACTGCATTGGATGGCTACAAGCTCTTCAGAAGAGCAAGGAAAGGGAAAAGAGGTGGAGGGGTTGCCCTTAATATCCGGGAGGCTTTTGATGCCATGGGTATTGAAACAAATGATGGCGAAGTTGAATGCCTATGGGTGAGAATTAAGGGGAAGGCCAACAAGGCTGACATCCTACTGGGAATCTGTTATCGTCCACCCAACCAGAAAGAAGAGGTGGACAACTTATTCTGTAAGTGTCAGAGACTGAAAATAGTTCATGCCTCAAACACTGATGCAAAGTTTTGCTCATTAAGCTGCAACCAAGAAGCCTCCCTGAAGACTGGGACTTTGGACTGAAAGTAAAACTGCTGATTAGATAAAGGGAAACCATTGTTCAGTAATCTCAGGCCGAGGGAAAGGTATGCATGCACCAAAAGGCCAAAGCCACCAGCTGTGCTGAGGATCATCCTCTGTTAGGGGTGATCCTGAGTTAGGGGTGGGGGAGAGCACAGCTCACAGAAGCCAGGTTTACACAAACTCCCCCCAGCCGAGGGACAGAGGAGGAGGTTTTGGGTGCATGGTGTAACCTCTGGCCAGAGGCATGAACACCCATCCTCCCTTACACAAACCAGCCCAGCTGTGGCACCCCCAACCCCACAGGCCACATCCACAGGACTCTCACGTGAGAGGCAGCTGAGGGGGAGTCACAATCCATCAAAGACCCCCAAAGTGCTGGGCCTTGCATCCCAGGGCTGCATATGATGGAACAGACCCAGAGCCTGCTGTAAAGGACTGTCCCCTCCCCAGGGGACATGGCTGGACATTGCCACCGGGCTCGAGGGGATATAAACCCATGGGATTCTACGCCTTTTGGGGGGACCTCCACCACCAAGATGACCAGCTGAAGAGGTCATCAAGATGCCAGTGGGTCCCACAGAGAGGTGATATCCTTCTTATTCTGTCTCTGTCATCCCCTGTCCCCCCCACCTATCTTCTATTTCTTCCTTTCTCCTTTTCTATCCTCTTTCTCTCATATCTACTATACAATAAAGTCCATATTATTGTCACTGGCATATGGTCTCATTTGCACCTTAATTTGGGCAGAGGAATTTCTAAAGAATCTTAATAATAATAACAATAATTGGATCATAACAATAAGCAGCTGGAGAATATTTTCAGGATCACCAGCCTTGCTCTTGTAGGTGACTTTAACATACCAGACATCTGCTGGGAACTTCATACAGCAGAAACAACAGTCCAGGAAGTTCTTGGAGTCTGTGGGGGGGGACAACTTTCTGTCACAGCTGGTGAGTGAGCCCACCGGGGGAGGGACTATGTTAGACCTGTTGTTTGCAAATAGAGATGGGCTGGTGGTGGTTGGAGGCTGCTTGGGGCATGGTGATCATGAAATTACAGAGTTCTCGATATTTGGTGAAATTGAGAAGGGACATCAATAAGTCTCTTAGATTGGACTTCTGGAGGGCTGACTTTGGCCTATTTAGGAGACTTATTCAGAGAGTTACTTGGTAAGCAGCCCTTAAAAACAAAGGAGTCCAGGAAAGGTGGGCGTGCTTCAAAAAAGAGATCTTGAGGGCACAGGAACAGACTGTTCCTGTATGCCAAAAGAGGAGTCAACAAGGCAAACATCCAGCCTGGATGGGAAACAAGGTTTTGAAGAAACTTAGGACTAAAAAGAGGATGTATCATCTTTGGAAGGAGGGTCAGGTCTCTCAGAAGTATTTCAGGGGGTAGCTAGGGCATGTAGGAAAAAAATTAGAGAGGCCAAAGCTCAGTTTGAACTTGATTTGGCAACTTTTGTAAAGGATAATAAAAAATGTTTTTACAAATATATTAATGGCAAAAGGAAGGGTAAGACCGACTTAGGGACACAGGGGGGAACTTAGTAACTGCAGATGAGGAGAAGGCAGCAGTACTTAATGCCTTCTTTGCCTCAGTCTTTAACAAGGAGATTGCTTGTCCTCTGGATAACTGTTCTCCTGGATTGGTAGATGGTGTCAGGGACCAGGATGGTCCCTTTGTTATCCTGGAGGAAGCAGTCACAGAACTGCTGAGCTGNCCCAGCCAGCACAGGTTTAGGAGAGGTAGGTCGTGTTTGACCAACCTGGTCTCCTTTTATGATCAGGTGACCTGCCTGATGGATGCGGGAAAGGCTGTGGATGTTGTCTATTTGGACTTCAGCAAGGCCTTTGACACTGCCTCCCCACAGCATACTTGGACAGGAGCACTCTTTGCTGGGTTAAGAACTGGCTGGATGGCCGGGCCCAGAGAGGGGTGGTGATGGTGCTGCATCCAACGGGCAGCAAGTCAATAGTGGTGTCCCTCAAGGGTCTGTGCTGGGGCCAGTTTTGTTTGATGTTTTTATTGGCAATATGGATGAGGGTATTGAGTCTACTATTAGTAAATTTGCAGAAGACACTAAGCTGGGAGAGTGTTGTGGAAGGTAGGAGGGCTCTGCAGAGAGACCTGGCACAGTTGGATGGATGGGCAGGGTCCAGTAAGATGAAGTTTAATGAGTCCAAGTGCTGAGTCCTGTATTTTGGCCACAATAACTCCCTGCAATGCTATATGCTGAGGACAGTGTGGCTGGACAGTGCCCAGGTGGAAAGGGACCTGGGGGTACTGGTTGACAGCCAGCTGAACATGAGCCAGCAGTGTGCCCTGGTGGCCAAGAAAGCCAACAGCATCCTGGCCTGTACCAGGAATAGCATGGCCAGCAGGAGCAGGGAAGTCATTGTTCCCCTGTTCTTAGCACTGGTGAGGCCACACCTGGAGTGGTGAATCCAGTTCTGGGCCCCTCAGTTTAGGAAGGCCATTGAGATGCTAGAGAGTATCCAGGGGAGGGCAACAAGGCTGGTGAAGGGCTAGGAACACAAGCCCTGTGAGGAACAGCTGAGGGAGCTGGGGTTCCCTCAGCCTGTAGAAAAGCAGACTCAGAAGTGACCTTATCATTCGTCACAACTTCCTGAAAGGTGTCTGTAGTCAGGTGGGGGTTGGTCTCTTTTTCCAGGCAGTAACTGACAGAACAAGAGGACACCATCTTAAGCTGTTTGTCCTCTTGGACAAAGTATTTTAATCTTTTTCTTAATGTTAATAGCTTTGCCCCCTGATGCTACTAAAAGGCCATCGAGATGCCAGTGGAAAGATAAGAAAAGTCACACTAACTGTGCAGAGTGTCCTATCAAATAAGTAAAGCAACTTTATACCACATTCATTGCTTCTCCCCTCCATTGCCATTTCTTTCACTGCAAACTTCCTGCTCAAAGAGAACTGGCCAAACTTTTCCAAGCAGTAGTTCATGGTGAATCTCACCCATCAGGCTTCATGCTACCACACTGCAAACCCATAGACGTAAAATATCCTAGTTTTAGAAAGTCTCCAACTTCACAATAAAGGAAGTATCACAGTGTGACAATCTTGGCAGAGTACTGATGTCACAGAAGAGAATGGCTGCCTTGGCAGAACTGAAAGCTTCATTCAATCCCTACCCTTCCTCCATGCAAATAAAGCACTTTATTTTTTTTCCTTTTTTTCCCTTTTTTCTTTTCTTTTTTCCCATTCCCCTGCACATGGGAACAAAAGAACTGAAAGAAGGAAATCAACTTGTCTCTCTAGGGGTACTGCACCTAGCTCCCTTCCTTTTAAAAAAAGTATGACAATTCAACAGAGAAGTAAAACTTCAATATTTATCTCTCTACAAACTGCGTTATAAAAAGCAGTTAAGATTCCACCTTGTACCATAAAAATGGTCCATTAGAAAATGACCTTGAATTTTTTCCTTGACACTCTTTATAATCTTATTCCTACAGATATTCAGGGGTCTGAAGTTCTGCAAGAGAAAACTTGCCATTTAATACATATTGTTTAAATGTAACTGTATAGGCTGTTTCAAAGCCTCTACATTCTCCTGTAATTCCATCTTATGAGAAGGACCAATGTCAACTCAATGCCGCAAGGTGGGGGTTTTGTTTGTTTTTTGCTGTTGTGGTTCTTTTTTTCTTTACTTTGAGAACCCCTAACCTCTAATCATGACAGACTAAGTCAAAGTAAATACAGAAGCAAATCTACAGAATGTACTTTTTACTATTTTCTGTTCTACTTCCATAGTTCTTTTCCATAAGAATGATGTAACATTTAAACAGGCAAAATCAAAGGTCATTTTCTAACTTCTTTACCCAAGCAATACAATGAAATTAATGAGAGGTCAATGAATTGAAGACTGGCTGCAAGATATGTATCTTCCACGAAATGGCTTGCTGCCTGCTTCCAAGTTCCATTGCATGGTATTGCTCTTTGAGATCTGTCTGCAGTAAAATTAAGCATCAGTCAAAATGGATTTAATGGATTAATTTTTTAATAGACTACTTGCAAACTTCAGCAATATTGGTACAAGACTTTCAGACTGAGCAGTTCAAAGGAACCCAAGGCAGGAAGGCAAGCACAATTCATTGAAAGTCATAAAATTTTAGCTGCAATAAGTGCAAGTGTTTGCATATAATATTCTATTTATAGCAAGAAAGACTATCAAGAAATGTAGCATGTAGTATTTCTGACAGACCTTCCTGGAAGTACTTTATTTACTCAGACTGTCTATGAAAAGTCTCTATGAAAGAATTACCATTTTTCCCAAACTCCAGTACCTCTTGTCTCACAGCCCCTAATTCCGACCCGGGAACCATAATTGCATGGAACACGTTAGCAGAACATAGATGGACCTATCATCAGGATGAAGGGATGAAAAAGCTTAAGGACACAAAGCAATTGATTGTTCTTGAAGAAGCAAATGATGAGATACCTCCAAAGTCAAATGAGCAAGTGGTATAGAGATTCTGAAGAAAGTAGATTGGAAAATTGTGTGTCTCCTCCTAGATAAGCTGAGAATCAGAGATGATCAACAGAGAAAAAAAATCTCCATCCTTTTAGACACACCTTATTTTTCAGAGTGGGTTCATCGATAAGGATTTGCAGTCATTAAGACTTCAGGGCCCAAGGGTCTTGAAACTCATGAATATAACATCATTCCAGTAAAATCAATTATTTACCTCGTCAGACATTCCAGGGTGGCAAAACCATTGAATCATATAGAACAGATCAGCTCATCAAAGGCCTACACCTTTATAATATCAATAAAAGAGAAAAGGAAAGAGAGAATAAACTGCTATAAATATGACAAAAAGCTAAACCAAAACCGAAATGTTAAGAAAAATGCAGAAGCAATTGAAAACATTAGATTTCACGAAGTACAAAAATGATATTAAGAATATTCTTGTAGTTTCTTTCATGAGTTCTACTGTATCTCACAAGTTAAATTCAAGCCACTGGAACTCTGAACAGCAATAGAAATGTCAAAACAACTTATTCCTGTGTAAAATTTGAATAAAAAAGTAAAAGAAACCTTTTAAATCCTATCTTAATAATTGGATTAGATTAAGAATATTTAGCATTATTATAGCTTAGCATCACTTAATATAGCTTTAAATCATAACAGGATAGAGAAAAAAAAATTAGGATCCAAAATAATTGTACCCCAGGCTGGCTGCACTCTTAATTAATGATGTGCTACTCTGAAAACATTCAGTAAATGTGGTACTGTTTTTCACTAAAGTCAGCATTAATGCACAAAGCTGCACATTAACCATAAAATCCTTCTAAAAGACTAGCCACAACTGTATCTCTTCACTACGTGTATCCTGCATTATTTTGAACCAAATAAAAGTAATTCATAACCTACATTTTCAGTAAGTGCTTTAAATAATCAAAACCTGACAAGGGTTATATTATGCATGGTAACAGGGCCCACTTAAACTTTTATTCATCAAGGGATAAAAATTATGCTTATTTAAATATCGTTGGTGTTAGGAGATTCCTGTCACAGATTATTTTAATAACATGAAAAAGGGCATTTACTGTAATTATACCAATATCCCTTTATGTTGTTTGGGTCTTTTTTCTGAGCTGAATACAAACTGTCATCAAAATTCACTGCAAAAGAGTAAAGCAACATAATACCAGTGCCTCACTGTAGAAACAGAGATTAATCTTGAAACAGTTGTGTATTCCCAAGTCACTAAAATAAATCCATTTTTAGGTTTTATTAGTAGAGTTAGTTGTAGCAAGGTTTACATGGATTTAAAAAACCACTTCAGAATTAGAACAAAAGTGACTTGTAGTACAATCAGATTCTCATAGTGGTAAGAACAACATCCTCCTATTTCTAAAACTTCAGATTAGAGCCAAAAATAAAGACTCAAGGAAGGTGAAAGTATTAAAGTCTTTATCCTCAAATATAAATACATTGCCTTCTTAACTACAGCACTAATTGAAAATACTGTGAGAATGTAAGTCAAGAGGAAGGGAATGGAGAAGAAGTGGATGAAAAATACGCAATAATAAAAGTACTACTCTTCTGACATCTAAATTGAGGTATTTTTTAAATCATAAAAAACAGCTGGGAAACATAAATACTGCCATAGAAGCTGTTTCAGATTGACTTCTGGAATTTACTGCACAAGCAACACTTCTCTTTTCAAGAGCAGATTTCTAAACACCATTACGTATGGATAAGCTACACCTCTGGCTCATTTCTTCAACAGGATTAACGTGGACTGGATGGAGAAAATCAGAAAGCTTTTTACAAAAGCTTTTCATAAATATTCAAAGTTGCTTATGCCCTTACGTTTACATATCTCTAGGAAGCAACATCCAATATATTGTGATGCAATATATTTAGCAGACTAAGAAAGAAAGTGGAGGTGATGATTACTTCAAATTATTAATAGGGTCTTCAGTTCTCATCAGGAATTTTCAATGATTATTTCCTCCTAACAGCCATATTTATCAATTTATGTTCAATATATTTCATTGACAAATTATTTGGCCATGAACTTCCAAAGATCTGCCAGAGCTTTCAGTGAATCAACTAGAAGGAGAAAATTGGATAGCTGAACTACAAAGCAATGATTATAACTAGATGGATCCTATGAGTGTAATAAAGAAAATTCTTGTAATGTTCTCTACTAGTCTGGTGTTCTGACTAAAAGTGGCTCCATACAGAGTAACATTGCCATATAGAAGTTGCTGAAATGCTCCATTGTGTTAGACTGAAGTGGTTGAAATGGGTTTAGATTTAAATACTACTTACAACTGGTTTTTAGAATAAACAAATTTCTTCATGAGTGATATAAAAGTGAAAAGGAATGGCATAATAGCATCCCAACTATAGATTCCTCAGCTTACAGAAGGGAACTTTTTCCAGTACAGGCAATACTTGCCTTTAAGGGCAAGATCCCTTAAATACTGGGACCTACGTGCAAAGTGTAGCACAAACCTACCACAGTAAAGAGAACTGTGCATGTATTATTCAGTAAACACATAAACCTAAGCCAAAAATTAAAATATTAATGAAATCTCTCATTCACACTGTGAGAATGGAGAAGAAAGGCAGTGAAAGAAGGGGGAAAAGAAGAAAACTACAACTTTGATGTGACTGCTGCTGCATTCTCTATATGGTGCCCAATACTGTGGAAGGAGGACTGCAGCTCTCACAGGGTTTAGGTGACGGGGAAACTCTCATCTGCCCATCCACAGCTCCCTTGCTTTCAGCCAGCAAAGCTATCTTGCCAACACGACTTTCTCGGACTCCTTTTATGCAGGGCCTGACCTAAAGCAGGATTGCTTCTATAAGGCTTCAATCAGACTCCTCAGCAGAGAAGTTATTACCACTGGGAGATTATTAGTCCTCCACCCCAGCACTCTCCAAAGTGGGGTGCAGATACACCAGGCATTGCACAAGACAAGTGTCTGGAGCACAGGAAGAATAATATATACAAGAAAGATAATTTTTTAAAAATGGTGTTCACTTAATTTTTGTCTCATACTTTTTAAATTTCTGGTGTTTTCATGGCTTATAAGGTTCATAATATATTAATACAGAAGTACATTAATATGATTTATAAATAAACAACCATATATTGTGGGTGCATGCTCAAAAACGTTTTACTGATTGGAGTTAATTAACAAAAAGGTTTGGAGAGCACTGCTCAAACCCAGAAGGGAGACTGGAAACCCTGGTCAGAATCCATATACCCTACTACCAAGTAAATCCTCTTGAAACTGTGGATTAACTTGGGGGGAGGACTGCCATTGCTGTGAAGCTCGTTGAAGTCCTCCTGAAACTAGAACTTTTTACCAGCTACTGGTGCCCTATAATTTTTCTTTTTAATTTTTTTTCTGATAAGCTTTGAAGAAAGAATTTTTATCTAAGCTAAAGACATTCCTTTCATGTTAGTCACTGGCTCCTGCTAGCCATTCATGAATACAGTCAAAAAAGTCAGTATCTATATGGGGAACACTTAAGGTAACTTTCACAGGATATTGGAAATTAGGCAAACTTCACACAGTACTCAGTTCGATGTGATTCTATTGCAGCTGCTCTCACGGCCATCTTTGTGATAACATTTACGTTCGAAGACTTTCAAGATAAAATGCAGGAAGTAGACTTAATGAAAAGAAAATACAACTAATCTTGATCTATTTAAGATAACAGAACAGAGATAAATGCAACATTTGTACTAAATTTTCCTTCTCTGTACCTGGGGAGTTGGGGTATATTGCTCTATAGAGAGTGAAGAAGAACAGGTATGTGCAAAAGTTTTGGAGTTTTTGTGGTTTTGTTTTGTTTGTTTCATTTTGTTTTTTGGTGTTTTTTACATATTTTGTTTGTACAAACAAGCAGTGTTTTTTGTTGTACAAACCAGGACAGTAGAGAACAAGGTAAAAATAGGAGGGGTAAAGGAAAGCCAGAAGGAAGCACAGTACTTATTCACAATTAGCAACAGCTGAGAGTACATCTATGAGCTGAAAGCATGAGGGATTTAAAATCCCCTTTAAGTTTAACACATTAAAATCTATAAAATGTTCTTTAACTGCTGAAGTGGCACCATGCCCAGAAAGCATCTAAGATTAGCCATTCAAAGTACGCTGCTATCCAGTTCTGAGATGCCAACGGAAACAGAGCTGTGTCCATTCATGCCATTCCTGGAATTCAACTAAATATACTAATAATACTTCCTGAGCACTTCTGATAGTCGAAATACTTGAGTATCAAAGAATGCATAGGTCAGTTTCCACTACAGAAAAATCACAGTTGTAGCAGCACTATTAAGCAGTTCATGTCAATCCAACAGAAGAAGTGTAAGGACAACACAAAGGATAATCAGGACCAATTATCACATATGTGCAAGGAGAGACTTCCTAATAATTAAGAGCAATAGAACAGTCAATTTCTAAAGTTAGGAAAAAAGCAGAAAAAAAACCACCCTCATTTTTTTTCTAAGTGAATTGGTAAGTTTTAAATTTGCTTTATCAAACACTACAGCTATATGCAACAAAATTAACCTTTTTTTATCAAGACAGATCATGGCAATATACAAGATCCACTTTTGCTGTGACTGCAGAAATTATTACTGTCAAGAGGAGTCTATCTTTAAAAGCAGTGACTACTGGGAAGTCTGTAACTTCCACCAATACATTTTTATTGAAAATCAGTTTCTTAAGTCTGCATTGAAAAACAACGATGCTTTTATTAAAACCAAGAACCCAAACAAAGCCATCTTAATAGAAAAATAACTTGATCATTTTCTAGGGACAGATAAAGTAGCTGGGATGAGGTTTTGGCTGGGAGCCTTAGTCACTGTTCCCATATCTACACTGAAAGGTGATCAGGACTTGCCAAAGCAAGGAAGTACTGAGAGCAGGAAGTACGAACTTTATTTTGGCAAACTGCAGTGTCTAGTGATTTAGGTGGAATTTAAATTTAGGCAGTGGAGGAAAAGAAAGGTATCAAAAGAGGAGATGCTAAAGACAGAATTCAAGGTCACTTACAAAAGGTCAGAGGGTGAGAAGCAGAAGGTAGGGGTGGTGAAGGGAGAGAAAATGCCATGCCTGACTGCCATAGCTCTTTGAAATACTTCTTTGAAATTCAACATCAAACTTAGGTTTTTTTCCTGCAGAAAGCAATAAGACAGGCTTTGTCTTCACTGATGAAACACTCACATTAAAAAAAGGTATTTCTGGAGTTCTGGGACACCTTCAGCTGGCTGCATTTTGACTTACTGCTTGTACAAATGCCTTGTTACACAACTTCTGTTTCATGACCATTTCATTTCTAAACTGCTTGAGGGATAAGTCATGTTTGTGTGGAGGGACACTGTTGTTTACAGGACCAATGGATTTCATAACTTGCAAAATGTGCATTATTAAAAGAACTACCTTGTAATAGCTGAAGGCAATCCAGTGGAATTGCACCTACTTCTGCTGCCTAATGCTGCTGCTGTAAAGATTCATTTGAATCCCTGTCAGGTATTCTTTGCTTCTTATTTCTCTGCATAGCCCTCCAGACATGCAGGGATTCTAATAACCAGATCAGGAACCGACACACGGATGACTGTTTATAGCAGCAAATGAAGCCAGGAATATCTCTTCAGTAATTACTCCTAGATTTCTCAAATTGAGTAGCCAGGATTAACAGGTATTTTCAACTTTAGTCTTTGATCCTCCAGCTGTAAGGAAAGAACACAGCTCCCTGATTCCTCTGTATTATCCACCTCTTCTGCTCTTCTCTACACCCTGCACCTGTTCTTCCCTCATCCCGTTTCAACTCACTCTTCACTTCTCAGTCTCCAGTTTTGACCAATCTACACTTATAAATGCTGAATCTGCATTCTACCAGATGTCTCATCAACATTTTGAACTAAGGTTCCTCCCCTCTAACTTCTCCCCACACATGCATTAACTGGGATGTTAAATGCACCTGGAAATCTGCTTCTTGACCTCTTGCCACTGGACTCAAAGGACTCCTTATCCTGAAAACATGCAAGTAAGGATGGAATAACACTGGAGACTTCCCTCCAAGCTCCAGTGTTCTGCCTGATCATACATCAAATTAGGTAGAAGGCACCGTACTTGGCTCGTACTTTGCTCCAGAATCCATACTAACCATGTATTTTTCAACTTTGTTTTAACACCTACATTCATATTTTAATACTTACATTCACAGGCAGAAGCAAACACATTCATTAGTTCAGGTAAGAGAGGTTTGGTTTTTTTCTGAAATACTCCAATCGAATCATAGACTATCCTGAGTCAAAAGGGACCCACAAAGATCTTTAAAGTCCAGGTCCTGGCCCTGGGCAGGACAGCCCCAAGAATTCAGCCACGTGCCTGACTGTTATCTAAATGCTTCTTGCATTCTGACAGCCTTGGTGCTATGACCACTTCCCTAGGGAGTCTGGAATTTGATGGACAAAAAAAAAAAATAGAATACTAGAATACTAATACTACTCTTTTCCCAGGGTTTATGATGACATAGTAATAAAAAAGCACAGGAAAACTTGGGTGAGAAGAGGAAGTTCTTATTATTTCTGTGGATGGAAACTCTAGAACCTATCACTGCTACCTGTGGCAATGTTTAACCAAATTCATGCTTAAACAGGTTTTTTTTTCAGGTTAAAAAGGTTTTCCTTACACCTAACTAGAATGTTCTATGCTCCAACTTGCATCTGTCACCTTTCATTCTACCCCAATGTACCTCTGAGAACAGCCTTGCCCTATCTTCTCTAAGTCCTTCCTTTACCTAGTTATAATCAGAAGACTGACCCCTCCTGACCCCTTTAACTTTTGTAGTTAAAACCCCTTGTCCCCTCAGCTTCCTCCCACACCCCAGGTGCTCTCTAGCCTCCCACCTTCCTGGCACCTCTGCACAGAGCCTGCTCCAGCATGCTGATGTCTTTCTTGTAGTGGGATGCCCAAAACTGGCATCAAGGCATGCATCAAGGTGTATCCTCAAGAGCTTCAAACACAAGGGATGAATCCCTTGCCCATATCTCTTGGCTACACTTAGGGTGCAGCTGGCCTTTGCTGCAAGGACACACTCCTGACTCACAGAATCACTTAAATTGGAAAAGACCTCCAAGGTCCTGAAGGTCTTTTTCTGTTTTCTATCCCTGGCTGTGTTGTAAGAAGGGAATACTCCATCCCAGATGCATTTGCAAATCATTTATAAATGTCAACATGACTAGGTTCCATTCAGCCCATTTCTCCAGTCTGCACAGATCTAGGTTGATCTAGAGCCTCACCTCCATGAGGCTACTGGATTTGACAATCCTTAATACTAAATTTCTACAACGACCACTATATATCCTTTCCCAACATGTAGCCTAAATTAGATCTAACACTGACCGCTGGATGGGAAAACTGTAATTGCAACTTTATTTACTTGACCAACACAGCAGCAGCTGTCTACCTATGTCACAGTGTATTCCAGCTATTTCTTCAATGTCCTTGAAATAAAAGATCTTATGGGTTTATCAATTAGACTTGTGGTACTTTTATTTTCAGTGAATTTGCTAAAATTGAATCCTACTAAGGAAAACATAAGTTTCCTGGTAATAAAGTGTGAATAACATAGGCATTTGTAAGGGAGAGAACTCTACTGAAGAAAGCAGACCAAAGCAGGTTTGCTTTCCATGTTATTCAGTATATTAGACTGTATTTTTACTATTTGTAAGATACAGAAACTTCAGCATATTGCTTCAGGCACTCAGACACAAATGCCAGTCTGTTCAAGTGACTTTCAATAACAAATGGCACATCAGTTCTACCAATTTCAGTAGAGTAGAAATACAGTTGAGAAAGAGTGTCTTGCATGACGAATTTCCAAACTCTCTGTTCAAAAAAAAGGAGTAGGCTAGGTTTGAGCTACACTCCTCAGCTTGAACACTAAGGCTCCTTCAAAAAAAAAAAACCCCAAAACAACAAAAAACCAAAAGAAATTGTTCACATAAAAGAGGGATAAAGAATACAAACCAGAAACTTAAAGTTCTAAGGATTTGCTAACAGTACATTTCTTTAATATGTGCTTAAAATTATCAGAGACTGAAGAGCTCTAAAGATATGCTGGCATCTAATTTCCCCCCCATACTGAAGGGAGTGACAGACTGATAGATCTGGCCCAGAAGGAGTAAGCACCTCGGCCAGAGGAATGGAGCAGCATAGAACATGATTTGTCTCCTTATGGAATGTATCATGAAATTTTAATACTCAGCAGGATGAGTAATGAACTGTTCAGAGTCTGCCAACAGGGAAACGCTGGGGAAGGGAAGAGTTCACAAGTTTTGTCCTAACTCATGGTCTAGGCATTTTATTCAGTTTTATCAGAAGCTATTGATTCTGCCTTTGGTTCACAGCCAAGCACTTGTTCCTGAAAAGAATGCACTCAAGCCCTTTTTAGCAAAATTCCTAGTGAACACAATTCCAATCCCCTAAAAAAAATGACTACGGATCAAGGATATGTCAAAGAATACAATGAAGAAACATTCTCAAATCTGGATGAGCACTGGAAAGTCAGCACAGCAACCAGACAGAATTTTGACTTAATTTGTGTTCTAAGCCCCTCCAATGATGATTTAGAGTTTTTTAGGCAGAAAATTATTCATTTAATACATATGGGATAAACGACAACCCAACACAAACAATATTAGATTATAACTGATTTCCTATTTACATCACTTGCCAAGCCTAAGGACAGCTATCTAACTGTAAGCTTTGGATGTTATCTTCTGAAATACAGTATTTCAGGTATTTCTTAAAATGTTTTTAGTTTAAATGCTAAAAATTGCCCGGTCATAAGTAAAACATTTCTAGAAAAAATTAAAGATGTCAAAAAATCACATAAAACCTCTTCCATTATTCTATGTACTGCTATATTCCACAGACAGATGAGCAGTCCAATTATTAAACTTTTTGAATGATTGGAGTTTCAGAACTCACTCAGAGTCAGATGACCTTGATATCACTGATAACTCTAAAGCATAACTTTATCAATAAGAAAAAAGTTCACCAAGGAAACATTTCCTGCACAACAAGAGATTTCCCAACCTTCATATCACTGACTGGAATAATCCTAAAATAACAGCATTATTTAAACATATCTCAGTATTACTCAAACATATTTCAGATAACTTTCTTGAAATGCAGCCATAGCATATGTAAAATTTAAAGTGCTAGGCAAGTACACTTGACATGCAAATATAGTATTCTGCAGCACTGCCAAATATTACCTATTTCATGCTCAAAAAAATTTAGGTAACATACTTTCTCTAAGGTTGACAAGTCTAGACAGTGACAAACATTATATAAAATAAGATTTTATCTTAATTCTCAACTAGTTTATTAAGAATGCTTTTATTTAAGACAACTTCATGTATAGCTTCTGCTGAATTAGTGAAAGATTTTTCTGACTTCTGCCATTTTAATGGACCTTGTATTCAGTATTTTTGTTACATCTTTGGTATTCTACTCAATAATTATTTCCTACTTATAGTTGAAAAACATTTATTTGATTGAAATGTAGTTTGAATTGCTTAAACTGAGAATGATCAACACTTTTTATATTTTTGCTGCTATTATCACACAAAACTTTGCACCAAGCTTGGCATGCTATACTTAATATCTATTCATATTTCCACTGATAAAAACAGAATACATGCCTATACAACTTATTTTTTTCTCAATTCTTGATACTCAAGTACCATCATCTTTCATTTATTAGGCTCACCGAGAAAACAGAACCACACGTATCAAGAAGCTAAAAAATGCAAAGTATTTAGTCCACTAAATTCACCAAGAGATGAGTTTCCTTTTGTTACAATTTCTTAAATAAACTTGTCATTCTCCAAACAATGTACCAGAAGAATTTCTTGAAGTAAACCAATGTTTAAACAAAGAGAGTGACTTATATCTTCTCATTACATTTTGATGACAGGTCAGCAGCTTTACGTAATTCATTCTAAAGCATTTAATACCATAATAAAACTATGATGAAACAGGTTCACAAAACTTATCAATACAATAATGAAGCTAAAATCTTCAGCTGAAAATTACAGCTGTATTGGTGGTGGAACCAAGATGCTAATAATCCATTCAGACTCCAGTAAATCAACGAATTCCAAATGTGACTACTACTTTGTTACTGGACAAACAAGATACAATATTGCATGAAATTTTCTTTTTAAAAAGCAGGTCATAATGCAAATTTTCAAACTCTACTAAAATCCTATGCTCCCTAGTGTATATTTTTTTTACAAAAAGACTATTAAACTTGGTGATAATTCATAACAGCAACAAAATTTATTAATTTAAAAAGATCAACAATTTGTACATTACCTAATGCTGCTCATGCTTCCAGTTTCTGATCCAAGTTTACATCTCTCCAGCTGGCTCGCTACAATCTGACGTTCAGCCTCAAGCTCTCGAGTCAGTCTCTCAAACTGCAGTTCCTGAAAAAGGTAAGTTAAACCATTTGCTTTGACTTCTCTTGAGATTAAGAAGGAATTTCAGCACACAAAAAAGAAATTTGTGCAAGAACTATTAGCAGAATATCTTACAACAAAGCTTTCTTTTTTCCCTTTTTTTAATATATTCACAGTTCAAATTTTTGACACCTGCTTGTTCCTTCATGTACTCTAATGATGTATGTCATAAAATGAGGATCTCCCAGTAGCATAGAGGTCTTAGCAAACTGACCTAAGTATGATCACAAATAAGTACAATTTGTGTTACCGAATAAAAGATGCAAAGTTCTGTGAACGATCCTGTGGTGACAAATGTTTCTGTAGTTAAAAAGACAGCCATCACAGTATAAACCATTGAAATAAACTACATTGTAGGCTTGTTGATATGGCCTGAGCACAGCTTAATTTCTGCTTTTAATGATATGCAGAAGGGAAACTCAAGTAGTTTTGGACAAAAGCTGTGCTAAAATTCCTACCACTAATTTAATGTATTTTGTTTTATTCTGTCAAGGAAACCAAACCAGTCCTACCAGATAAGATTTGTCCACAGAGCTTATAAAGGTACTTGTATTATGGGGTTTTTTTTATACACAAATTTTTTTTTTTTAAAATCTAAAAAAAGACGTAAAACCAATATAAGTAAAATCCTCACCATTTCTTAAAGGGATACATTCCCCACATACTTTAGCACTAATTTTATCAAATTAAAAAATAGTTTTAGGGAGTTATGGTTATTGTAAATTTGTCAAGTGTTGCTGCCCTTCCATTTTGGTCATAGTTACATTTAACCATTTTCACAGGTAAACAAAAACATCTCTCTTGCCCTTTTTATTTAGGTTTGTAGAAGGCTGAAGGAGAAATATTTTGAAAGTCCATTTCTTCAATAATTCCCTTATCCACACAAATGCANTTGCAATAGCAGGGGACTCCAAACAAAAGGCATGAAATTTAGTTTCTTTTTTTTTTTTTTTTTTTTTTTTTTTTTTTTTTTTTTTTTTTCTCCAAAAGGACCTTCCTGTAATGCAGATGTATGGGAGGGAGTCCCTTGAACTACTCCCCAGCAAGGTCCTGCCTGGCAGAACAACACTGGAAATCACTGGAGTCACGACTTATGTCCACCAAGCTTCACCGAAAGACTCAGTATTTGAGAGAAAGGAAGAAATGGTAGAAGTAGAATAGGATTCATAAGTGTTCATTCTTTGTCCTACCTAAAACATCTGACCAAGAAATCAAGGGTAAATGAAGGCATTAAACTTTCCAAATCTCTGAAATGAGGCAAACCGTAACTGAAATAAGATAGGAACTGGCTGGTGGTCATTTTGCTTAATCCAGCTGGATCACTGCTCTTTGTTTCTCTTGCTATTGACATGGAATAACTTCTGTCCTGCACTATGAGCAAAGGGGGACATCCACATAGGTTATATACAGCATGAAATAGCCAGTGAACACTTCAATGGCCACTGACTGTGTGACAAAGCCTGCTTAACTGTGAATTTATTATTCCAAACAAATCTATACAGAGGACAAAAATACCACTGGAAGTCAGATTGATGTGAAGACCAAAACATCAGTGCTCATTAAGTGAAACAGTCAACAGGGCTAGAGCAATCAGTAGTTAATCACAGTCTCTGCACATTTTTGTAGTGTATCTTTTTAACTGTTGTCCGAAGAAATGATTAATAAAAATCACCTGACAATAATCACCTATTTTAAATATGCCTCCTTCACAGAGAGCATTTCTCTTGCCTAGAAGAATCAATTGGCTGAAAAGCTGAAGAGACAGCTGATCAGCTTTCCAAGAGTTATTATTCAAATCCTGGTCTTGTTTGCATAAAATAAAACCCTTAATGCAGAAAGGATTGTAACAGAAATATTACTAAATTGTTGAAGAATGAAAAATCAAACTCATACAGTATTTGCCACACCAGCATGCTTATATCAAAGCATGCAAGCCTGGAGAAATTTTGGTAGTATAAAATACCCAAGAAAATCAAACTGAGCATTATGTTTACTTTCAAAATAAAAGCATAAGTTTTAACAGCTCTTTTGTTCCACTGCATTTTTTAAGCTACTTGATCCTATCTCAACAGTGCACATTTTGGTGCTTGGCATAGATTTTCATCCAGTCAGTTCACCTCTCAGCATCCCAGGTGAGGCAGGTCAGACATGTTCTTTGCTGTGGCTTAGCATGAGCACTTGTCTTACTTGCCTGGTAAGAAGGTGCAGCTGTCCCCAAAATGCTGCTAAGAGAATGTAAGAACCAAGAACTCAGGAACAAATGCTCCTCACTCTCTGTTGTCTACTTGCATTTTCCTAGACAAACAAGTGCAGCTCACTGTGTTCTTTAAGCCTAGAAGGGGTGCAAACAATGTTTCTCCAGTTTCTTCCTTTTGTCCATGCTATCCCAAGCCAACTAAATACAAAAATGCCCCAAACCTGTCTTACTGAAATACTTCAAAAGAAAGCATTACTTGGCCTTTTTTTTCTTCAGTTGCCTGGACTGTATATCTTCTCCTATCTTTTCTGATGCCTTAAATGACTACCTAGAAACAGAGACTAGACAGGAATAAAGGAAAAAGGAGGTATTTATTTGAAAGGCCTTCAGGTGTTCACTTTTGGGCTCCAGAGGGTCCGGCCTCAGTGGATCCCAAAATGGACAGCAGCTCACGAGTTTTTCACACTTTTATATCAGCATAAATTCACCAACCAGAACACAGACAATGATGGAATTTCCCCAAGCTTTCCCCCCTCTCTCCAAGACGATGGTTTACAGTTCTTGGTCTGGGTGTCCTTGGAGAGCAAGCTGGAGAGGTTTTGTTACATCTATCTTAGCCTAAGAGAACAGCACTTAACAAGCTACAGGAAACTTCGGAGTTACACTAGAAGTACAGGATTTCAAAAATATAAAAGTTAAAACCTAAGGCATCATTTCTGTGCTTTGTATTCCTTCAGCTAATCACTTTGGTTGACAACTTTTCCAGAAACTTCTGCATTTCCTCAACTAATACCCTTTTGTCATGATTACTTTGTCCACAGAACATTTTTTGCTCATGATTCTAGTCTCCAAAACACACTTTTCTACTCTTCACTCTTCACTTATTTTCTTTCCTACTTACTGCTTTCTGTTCTCTTCTGCCTTCCATCTTTCTTTCATTTCCTAGTGCATTTTATGACTCATCCTCCACTAAAACTCTTTCAGTCCTATTACACTAAGTGCTACTCCACTAAAATGCCCTAAACTGATTGGTTTAAGGAATTTCTCTCATTCTCTCTCTCCCTGGTTCCTTATTGAGGAAGCTCTGCTCTTCTTAAGATGTACAAATTAATGTTTTCTGGTTTCACTGCCCACATTATTTAAGTCGTGCCCTGCAGAGATTACTAGAAAAGGGCAGTTGTATCTGTGTTACTCCTCAAGCAGGATGCAGAGATGTACTCGATCACTTAAGAAAGAAACAATCTTGGGTTTCTAATGCATGAAAATGGCTAGAAAACATGAACAGGAACATCATTACTAGCTTTTTAATTGCTACTATTTCTTACTTAATTATGTTCTGTCCGGTGTCATCAGAAGTTGGAAATGAAAGGAAGGAGACGAAAGATAGGAGGGTGGGCTACGTGCAGAGCCAAACAATTACTACCTCAAGAATTATCCTCTACACTAAATTTAATAAGCAACTGTGTTTGGTATTCCTTCAAGCCATGAAAAACGTGCAGGTCCACAGGGTTGCCTTTGGACTGAAAAAAGGAAAGAAGAATTCAAGTGAGATTCGTGAATCTGTTTTCCCTCCATACCAAGAAACCCTGGCAGAAAACAAATTAATAAGCTTCCTTCTCTTTGTTTTGGAAGCAGTGAGAGTGACTAATATTTGAATAAATCCATATGTTTAGGTTTCAAGCAGCTGCCACAGTGCAAGAAGACAGGAACCAGAAACAGCATTTGCTTACATTTTATAAAAATAATCACTGAACCTGACTCCATCATTTGTCACATTTGTTGTGTTTACAGTCATTTTCACCAGTTCATGCCACATTGTGTTATCTTCACAACTTTCTATTATTTATCTGAATCAAGCTAATCAGAACATCAAAATTAAAAACAAATTCCTACTCACTGATTATGCAAATCTGTTGTCAAGACAATTGCAGAATGAAAAACAGCAGAAACTACAATGCTACATCAAAATTAATTTACATGATAACATGTCAAGAGCAGCCTCAAGGACTGTGCTACAAAGGGCAATAATGCCAAAGCAAATGCCCATGTGAAGGCACTACGAAGTGCAGTGACCAGTCCAGAGATCCTTAGCACTTGGCACCAGGAGGGGGTGTGGGAGTGGGAAGCCACCAGAGATCAGAGATAATGATGAGAGTAATCCAGAGAAATCTCTCAAGAGAGCAACTTGGAAAGGGAAGAACTTCATTATATCCTTATCAAATTGTTTTGAAGTGATAGAAAATATTTATCTCCTAGAGCCTGAAGCAATTTATGTTTTAAAAATTATATTTGTGTGCTAGCATGGTGGAGATTGTTTTGTAAAAAATATTCATTATTCTGTAGATGGCAATTCAATGTACTTTCTTTCTCAGCAGGAGTTTTGTATTTTATCTGTCCTCTGCAGCCACCAAAGCTTCAAGCACTAAGATTTGAGCCAGGTCATAACATTTCACAGCAGTCCAGACACTGAACAAGCATGATGGAAATCTTCACAGCCTTCGGACAAGTTAGGAACTCATGAGCTCAGGGCACACAAAAGCAGATGATATTTTATTTTTTATGCTTTACATATGCTAGGTCATCTGTATTGACCCATTTGAATGCTGGGAAGAGTAAAATAGGGCAAAAGAAATTTGGCTGGTATTTGGAGTTGATCTCATTTTACTTTGTCCTTACAACCTTAAACTAATCCTTCAATCCTTTCACATAGAGATGTGTATCAATGCCAAGCGAAAGACACAGCAAAATCAGTAGTGACAGGAAAAAAAACCTGATTAAAAAAAAAACAAACAAAAAAACAAACAAAAACAAACAAAAAAAACCTACCTAAATTTAGGCACAGGAGCATTGCAAAATTACTGGGTTCCTAAGAATCCTTAGGTAATGATATTAAAAGAGGAGAAGTTTTTAGCTTTTGATTGTAAATATGCTATGCAAAACCTAATTGGGGCACTGGTGATCATTTGAATCTTCAAATACAGAAAATAACAGCAATGATAATCCAGGCTGGGAATACCTGGTGAGATGAATACAGGAAGCCTGATTTCAATTACACAAACAAATAAATAGTCTCTGGGATTGAAGTCTTTCAAAGGAGATTCTAAGAAACCACAGAACTTCAAAAAGTTCACAGGTTGTAGAGGTGTACAACATTGGTTCTATCTTTTTGGAACCTGTTAAACAAGAAAAACTGTACCTCAATTAATGCCACAAATATGTGTATATTACTAGGCTAATCCTATGGCATTGTGCACAATTCCATATACTCTGCATCTATAAACTCCAAGAGAACACCATTACTCAGAGTGATGTTAGTAACAAACTATTCTTGACCTATGGTACCACACATTAATAGCAAAAACTGGAGCACATACTTCCTAAGGAAAACAGCAAAACCTAGGAAAGTTTAACTTGGTGGAAATCTAGAGACAGACAGCATCAGACACAACCAGACCTGACAGCCCATCCTGTAAATAGAAAGAAAACAGAGTGTCTTCATGCTTTCAAACAGGAAAAAAACACCACTAGCAATGCCCCCAGCCATCTGACACTAAATGTTGTTCAAAAGCTTCAAAACTGGGCTTTAGAATGTACCAATCAATACCTTCCATATTCTCTTCATTCTCTGCTGTTGGACTGTGTTTTCACTTGCTCTGTTCTTATCCTTCTTCTCTAGATTGTTTCATTCTTCTATTATACTGAGTAACATGGAGGTGATGGAAAAAGCCCACAGAAAAGGTAATCAGATAAGCAGAGAGGCAGCAGATTCAGAAACTCAGTGGTGGGTATGTACGTTCTTGAAGAATCTTAAAGGAGAGGTGACCACACCTATAAGCAAGTACAAGTTTCCAGGTAACCAACCTGAAGGAAGCAATTCATACACTGGAGGGCAGGACTACCACTCAGATGAACTTCGACAAGCTGGAAGAATAGGCCAACAACAGTGTCATGAAGCTCATTAAAGAAAAACCAACAGTTCTGCATAAAGGATGGAATCCCATGTAAGAGTACAGCATCTCCCCAGAAAGGATCTGGGGGTGTGGTGGGCGCAAAGCTGTGACTCAGCAGTCCATTCCTGGGGTGACAATGACCAACCACTCATTTCACTGCACTAACAGGAGAACTGCTAGCAGAACAAGGAAACGACTGAAGTTATTATTCCCTCTTATTCGGCACTCCTTAAGCTTATATCAAATAGAGTGGTTGGTTTTGGGCCACCAGGAGAAGACATGACAAGCTTTTGAAGCGAGACCATCAGAGGGCCAGAAGGATGGTCAGTCAGAAGATTAAAGTACATATTATACAAGCAGAAGGTAAAGGAATTTGGTTTGTTTAGCATAGAGAAGAGACAATCTAGGGAAGATGTATTTAATAGAATTACTAAGGTTGGAAAAGATCTCCGACCTCTAACCAAGCACCACCATGTCAACTAAACCAGAGCACTAAGAGGACACATTCAGACATTTCTTGAACACTTCCAGGGATGACTCTCTTCCAAAACTTAACAACGCTGTCAGTGAAAAAATTCTTCCTGGTGCCCAGCCTGAACCTCCCCTGGCACAGTGTGAGACTGTTGTGCCCTGGTCCTCTCACTGTCTGCCTGGAAGAAGGGATTGATCCCCACCTTGCTATACCCCTGTCAGGCAGTTGTCGAGAGCAGCAAGGTCATCCCGAGCCTCCTTTTGTCCAAGCTCAACAACCCCAGCTCGCTCAGCCACTCCTTATATAACCAATTCTCCAGACCCTTCACCAACTCTGTTGTCCTCCTCTGGACATGCTACAGCCCCTTGATGTCATTCTTGCAGGGAGTGGCCCTGCAACACAGGACTGAGGTGTGGCCTCACCAGGGCCAAGTACAGGGGGACAATCACTACCCTGGTCCTGCTGGCCACACTATTGCTGATACAGGCCAGGATGCCCTTGGCCTTCTTGGCCACCTGGGTACATACTGGCTCGTGTTCAGTCGCTGTCAATCAACACCCCCAGGTCCTTTTCTGCTGGGCAGCTTTCCAGACACTCTGTCCCCAGCCTGTAGTGTGGCTGTTGCACACTTACACTTCTTGAAGGGGATTATAGTGAACACATCAACAGGCTCTTGCCAGACATATGCAGCAACACATGCAGCCAGACACAGGCAAGAGTTGCAATGAAGAAAATTCTAACTGAACAAAAGGTAAAAGAACAAGCAGAAACAAGAAAAACAGTAATTAAAAAAAATAAAAACAACTCCAAAATCAAACAACACATTGAGGGTAGTGAAACACTTGAACAGGCTGTACATACAGAATCTCCATTCCTGGAGATTTTAAAAGTCATCTTCACATCTGATCTAACACTGAAGCTAGACCCATGTGGAGTAGACCTCCAGATGTCCCTTTTAACCTATTTTTTCCATGATCCTAGAACTGATGAGTTCTGAGTATTTTTTCAAGTCTTTATACCAATTCTATTGATTGGATCAGAGGCTACCAAACTCTCTGATCATGACGATTACATAAAGACATTTCACTTGATGTAAAAGCTTGTATTTTATCAGCCTGAATTTCTCTAGTTTATTCCTTCACCTGATCTGACTGATTTGGCAATCCCATGCTTCTTTAGCATGGCATCTAGGCTATTATGCATATGGATTATTTATGGGATAAAGAACTAGTCTGGCTGATTACAGTGTTTAAAAATAAACTATTCCTTCATTTTAATATAAGATTACTTAAAGGAAGTCCCTTTTATGGTTTTAAAACTTTTATAGAAATAAGACCCTTTTTTATTTTCTATGTTTAGGATTCAGTGATAAATTCACACAAATTCAGTGACAATTGCATTCCTCTGCATGTTTTAGCTCCCCAGGCATAGTGTCCTGTTCATCTGTGAGTAACAGGCAAGCCTTGCTCTCTGAAGGCACACTGCCCAGCTGCCTGGACTTCTGTTCTTAGGGAAATTGCATTATTTATTTTCCAGCATAATCACCAAAGCTTTTAAAATTATCTCAATTTTTCAATTAAAAATTGTCTGGTGCTTTTTTATACCACTTTTTCTTCTCTCTGTTTTGTGTTCAGCTTCAGTCTTTAAGCTAACTCTCCTCCTTCTCACTAGTTCCTGCATCCCTTGCCAACACTCTCAATGGTTTATCACCCACCATGACTGCTGTGCTATTCCACTTCCTCCCATGCAAACTACTTCTGTCCATAAAGCAATAAACTGTAAGTAAAAACCCTGGAGTGTTAGGGCAGGATTAGAACTACTACGAGCTAATGCCATAGTTTTGCTTCTCCACCCTCTGCAGCAGCATTAGGAGGATGTATGATTAAATTGACTTTGTGCCTTACTAACTTTGACCTGTTTTAGGGCTTACTGTTATTATTTGTAAACCTCGATGTGGGAGCAGAACAAATCCTCAGAGACAGTAGGTCTTCTCCAAGGAGAGCAAGAGAAGTAGAGCTGAAGTTTAGTAACAAACCCTGACTCTTCAGTCTTATCCTGGCCCAGGTTTGTAATTCTCATCTACTTCTCAGCTGTCCAAGCACAAAGCTTCACTATGTCTAAGTGGAAAAGGGTAATTCCATTTACAGTAGGAGCTCTTGAAGCCTGATTTTACATTTTCAGCATACCTAATATATCAGACAGAACCATGGACTGATGTTTTTTGCCGTGATTTTCCAATGCATATCTACAGAGTAATTTTTTTCTGGAAAGGGCAACCCAGTCTTGCTGAAGATGGAAGATGCCTAATTATACATATATTTGTATGGTTTAAAGGCATGTGAAAAGCAAAGAAATTTTAAGAACATGGTCTCAAAATGTGAAACTTCTAAAAATGCCCTAGACATTGAAGCACTGAGAAAGCCTTTTCAGTTCTGACAACGTCCTCAGCTTCTAGTTTTCCTTTCTTACCTGATCAGATCTGTGCTCTGTTTGGCAAAGATGCCAGCAATAGCTGCAGAGGTGTCAGTGTAGTGACACACACCACTTCAGCAGTCTGTCTACATGCTTAGAGATCTGAAGTCTTCTCCAGCATTTTTTTCATTGAGTTCTCTGATTCCCTATCTATATGCCTCTGAACTAGTTCTCCCTTCCAGAGTTGTGAGAATTCACATCATCCTAGGCACTAGGAACAGATGGAGAACCAGCATGATAAATCATTAGCTTTACACTTGCCCAAAATGGTCTAAAAGAGCAGACACCTATTCCCTTTCTCTTCTCCTACTTGCAATGGAAAAATTATTCTGGTGAACAATTTTCTCTTTTGATTTTCCTTGCCTTGTAAAAGAGACTTGTTTCTCAATCCATATGTAGATTGTCAGTGCAGCATATCCAAGAACAGATTCCATACTTTGCAATCATCCCTTAATTAATTAGGATACTAGATCTGAATATTGCCATGAGTAGTTATTAAAAAGCTGGTCCTTAGCAAGTTACTAAGGGATTCAAAAGTTATCTAACAAAGAAAGATGGGGTTTTTTTTAAGACAACCTAGCACATCCAAATGAATACCTATAGGATTTTTTCTTGTCTTGAAAGTAACAACATTGCTTGATTTACTGCACACTTGAGACATGCAGTTTGCTACACTAACTGAATGTGGATGGACTTTCAAATAAAGGATTACATCAAAATTGTAAAATCAGCTCAAATACAGGGATGCTCATAAACAAAAATTCTAGTATTCTAACAGACAGTACACTGATTAGTAAAAAATTTCACTTATTTGTGCTACTTAGTACTATTAAGTATTTAAAAAAAAACAAACCAGCATGGGCTAAAAGAAATTTGAACTCAAGGACTGCAAACCCTTGAGATTTGCACATTTTCTCTCACAGATGATTCTGTGGCAGTAGCAGTTAACTTTAATAGCTCTTGAATATTTCCTCTTTTATTACATCTTTTATTACAAAGAAGAGAACTAGTAAAATAATTAGGCAATTCATTCCTTTTCTGGCTACCCTACAGAAATACAGCAGTTTCAGGAAATTCCCAACAGATTCATATTGTTCCTTATGAAAGAGAGAAGCAATTAGTAATGAAAATGTTAGTTTTAAGAAGTATCATTATGATCTTATTCTTCTAATTTCTGGTATGAATAGCTCATCTTTTGAACAAAGTAAAATAAAAAGGTTTTCATAATGAAATTATAGTCTACAAATCACCTGTTTGAAAACAAATAGGTAAGGAACATGTACTTCAGGGTAACATTTGTAGTAGGGGAAAAGGTAAGTACAGAAAGAGTTCAGAACCAGTAAAACAAACAACCTCACTGAATAAAAATACAGGTTGACAAATGGGTTAATGCACAATGGAGTTGGTAGAGATGTACTTTGAAAGATGGGTACAAAATGCAATCGTTCTGGGAGTCTTCAATTACCCCAATACTTGGTACCAAAAAAAAAAAAAAGTTACATAACGATGCAGCACATAAGCTGAATTTTGGATAATATCATCCACAGATGCTTGGGATGCCCACAGAAAAAGATGAAATTCTTGACTTTGTCAAGTCAGGTAGTTTCACATCTTGCAGTTGAGAAGCCACTCTTAGTGATCATTCTGTCCTTAAATGCAAGATCCCCACAGAAAGCAGAACATCTGCCATTTAGGAGCCACATAAAAAGAGAAAATATGTAAGAAAAATATTAAAAAGTTTGTTTAAAGCTAAAAGTAAAGTATTCATAAACAGCAGGGAAACCAATTGTTGGAAGTATATAATGAATAATGTCCAGAGTCAAAGCAGTATGTCAAAAAAAGGTCAAGATACACAAAGTTAAGGAGGGCAAAGGAAGCTGTTACTAATAAGAACCACTTTTTCTGGAAGTTGAAATCATCTTCAAGTGAAGAAAATACAGGAGCATAACTGCTGACAAGTTAAACATAAGAAGATAAGACAGCAACTATGATTTTAAGGGACAAATAGCCAAAGGCATTAATGCAACCGAACAATATTTCTGCAAATGCATCAGGAACAAGAATCTGCCTGGAGAGTCTATAAAACCACTGGGTAATCAGGATATAAAAGGGTTCGTTGGAATGAAACCAAATGAATCCCTCATGAAAATTTTTGCTATTTTATGGGAAATTCTCATACTAAGAAATCACTGAGGGAGTCTTATCAGAGGATCTGCCTGAAATTGAAATGAGTAAGTTGCAAAACAAACTGACAAAACAACCTGTCGCAAATTTAAGATCAGATTTCCTCAATAGTTCTGATGAATTAAAAAATACACAGCTTAAAACAGATGTAGTACCTGAAAACTATAAAACATTGAATGCAATGCCAGTTTCAGGGAGATCTTCAAGACCAAAGAGTAGCAAGCCAGATAATCTTATGGGACAAATTATTGGAACCTGTAACAGAGAACAGAATTTGTAGACTCTGACATAAACATGAACCAATTATCTAGAAGGTTTCTGCATGGGTAAGTTCTTAAATAGGAGATCAAATCAGAAAAAAGAACGTAAATTCTGCCAGCCGAAGGCGTCCGCCAGTGAAATTCTGGTTCCATGTTCTACACTGTTTAAAATATATAAAATTACTTGAAACACAGAATAAGCAACGGGTTAACAAAGTTAGGCAACAATAAAAAGTTATGCAGGACAGTAGGGCTGAAGGGCAACAACACTTTACTCTTCTGTACTACCAGTGGTTTGCCAGTTGCTTTGTTGTTACTTCTTGACACAGAGTTTAGGGGCCTGACATTACCTATGAAGCAAGGCTGAGTGCCTCAGCCTTTCCTGTGCTATTTTTGATGAACTCGCTGGCCCTTATCAGCAGCAGAGCCATATCTTTCTTGTACTTCTACTTGCTAACATACTTGCAGAAACTCTTATGTTATTCTTATTATCTCTTGCTACTTTGAGTTCCAGCTGAGCTTTTGCCTTCTTAATTGCATCTCTTCACACTGAAGCAGTACCACTATATTCCTCTTTGGAAGTTTGTCCCCTTTCGCACTGCTCTAGTGCTCCTTTTCTCATTTGAGCTCTCTTAGTAGCTTGGTGCCTTTCCAACTGATTCCTTTTTATGTCTGCTCCTTTTCCTGCTTAGGGGGATAGACTGCTCTTTTGTACTGCAAGAAGCAGCTGCACTGGGAAATCTCCCAACATTCCTGAGCTTCTTTGCCCTCCAAGTTCCCATTGGATCCTTCCTAGAAGTTCCCTGAGTGAGCTGAAATCTGCTTTTCTGAAGTTCAGATCTTTATTTGATCACTTGTGCTCTTCAAGTCCTTGACCTCTATGCTCTTACAATCTCTGCAGCTGCTGTTGATATTTGTATCTTCCAGCAGGTCTTTATTAGTAACCATTCATTCCAGGAGAGCACTGTTCCTAGTTCGCCCATGCACGACCACATGAAGAAGCTGTCCTCAACACACCCAGGAAATACTCCAGATTGTCATGCACCACCACACTGTTTTCCCAGTACCAGCATGGTTGAATTCCCTTTTGAGAACGAGAGCCTGAGGCCTCTGGGCAGTGAAGACTTGATACAACTCTTCTTTCTCATCTAGGTCCATAGCAGACACCATGAGAGTTCTCTCAGTAGATTTTGACCCAGAAGCACTCTACTGACTTGAAAACAGATGAAAGGAGATGATTCTTCATGTAAGAGGCATGCTTTTGATGGTTACTAAGTTACATCACAACTTCATTGGGTCATGGAAACCTGAAAACAGGCAGCTTTGGAGTATTAGAAGACGGTATCACATATTATGGCCCTTACTCTTTTCTCATCATATACTTGAGGTCATCAGTGAAGACAGTTCATCTGACCAACAATGGCTGTTCTTACTAGTGAAACATACATTTATTGCCACCAAACAGATACCAGGAAACACAGTGTATCAGGTTTTTCTATAGAAAAATAGATTTTCATCCATAAAACATCCAGATTAGGAATCCGGATTCCTAATTCTCTCTCAATATTCATATTCTCTCAATAAAATACTAAACAGATTTTGCTATTGAGTTCTCAAACAATAAAACAGAAAAATTCCTGATTTTTACTACTCATTGTAGTAGTATAGTAGTAGTTCAATGAATAGAACAAAAGAATTAAATATACTGGACCAGACTTGTGGTTATTCCTCTGGGATATCAAACAGACAAGCAACACTTGCTGCACTCCAGAATTACCATACCTCACTAAGACAATTTTGCTACTTCCACAATTACAGCACATATTTCAGTTCAAAGACTACTCAACTGCCACCAAAATGATGTTGAGGAAATTGTCAGTAGACTAAAATGTAGGGAAGCATCTCTACAGGAACGTTCCTTACAGAAGGGATATCAAAATTACTGCTATGATACAATTACAAAAGAAGAAAGCCATAGGAATCATTATTACTTTCATTGATTCAGCGGAAAGAGAAAAGAGGGAAGAGAGAGTGAGTAGAAATAATGAATGAACCAATTTGTTGCATTACTTCAATCAGAATATTTCATTGACAGTATTGTGAAAGTCATCTGAAATTCAAGTCTTTATTACAGCAAAACACAGCCATCAAAACCACATCTATCCCTGTGGAAGTGGGTTCCTGCTAGGAATCTTCTAGCAGTATTGATAACAGGTCCAAGCCCTGTCTCATACTACCCATATTGATAAAGCCCCTGATCCCAAATGCAGAACAAGCAGGGAGGAGTTGCAGCTCCCTTTTCAGGAGAAAAAAAAAGGTTCACGACATCACAGTATTGAAAAGGAAAGGCGAAGTAAATGAAAACAAGCCATGCCTGCAGAATTTTAAACACAGTGTTTTAAGTGAATTTAATGGGAGAGGAGGAATTGAAATTAATTTCCAGACATGGTTTCTGAGTTGTGGTTTAGAGCCATACTGTTCTTCCCTCTGCCCCTCATCTTAAAGCTGACATCTCTTCCCTCAGTGGGAACTTGGACTGGGTAAAATGAGGGCTCTTTCCTCTCCACACCTGGCAGCAGCTGAATGCCACACATATTTCCTCTTCTGTGACTCCAGGCACTGTTTCCATGGCAGCGACATGAAAATCATTCCCAACTGGTCAGGGAGGGAGGGAATGAGAATCACCCCTCCAGCAAAGCTCCCTCTCACCTCCCTGGACAAGGCATTCTGAGAAACCAGGGATAAGAGTGACACTGATTGCACAGCCTGGGAGGGACTGAGGGCCCCGGCAGCACCACGCAGCCTCAAATTCTCCCTTTGTGTCTGGTCAGAGTTGCTGTGGTTCAAAAACCCATGGGGTGGGGTGGATGGAGCACCAAGTTTTGCTGGTAAGTGGGAGCAGATCTGAGATGGCCAGAGGGCTTTTGTCTCTCCTGCCCTCCAAGAGCCCATTGACTGTACAGCAGATGGATTTCTGGCCATTCCATGGCTGAAGGGAAGTAGAGATAAGTACTTGACATGAACTGAAGCAGCACAAGGGCACCTTGTTTTTACTTCACAGATCAGAAATATCAAACTTGTGCTACCAAAGTTTTAGCTGGATTTTTCAGCATCTCAGAACTGTGCATGTGTTGGGATTAATTGTCAAAGCTATATGATTTGCACAGCAAAGTGTCTCAAAGACAGAAATGAGATGAGATGTGACACTTCTGAAGAATCCTTGCTAGCCTGAAATATTGAGAATTGGGAATTGCAATCTCTGCTTGCACAACATAACTAAGATGCAAGATTACTCTGTCTGTTTCCAACCTCCAACCCACTCACAAACCAGGATGTAATGCACCAGCACTAGACATATGCCCTAACCATGCACAGCAGGCAGCTTTACAGGATCACAGAAGGGTGGAGGTGGGCAGGGGCCTCTGGAGGTCACTGTGTCCAACTCACAGAGGACCACCCTGAGCAAGTTGTCCAGGACCACGCCAAGGTAGCTTTTGAATATCTCTAAGGAAGAAGAACCTACAGCTTCTGTGGGCAACCTGTTCCAGTGTTCAGTCACTGTCCCAGTAACAGTGTGTTCATACAGCACCTTCTGTGTTCCAGTTTGTGTTCATTGCCTCTGGTCCTGTCCTCGGGAACCCCTGAAAATAACCTGACTCCCTCTTCTTTGCACCCTCTGTTCAGGTGTTTGTATATATTGACGACTTCTGCCCCCCAAGCCTTCTTTACCCCAGGCTCAACAGTCTCAGCTCCCAGCCTTTCCTCAAAGGAGAGGTATTCCATTTCCTTCAACATCTTAGTGGCTCTCAGATGGAAACCCTCCAATATGTCTGTGTGTGTCTGGAACAAAGAAGCCCAGAACTGGATCCACTGCTTGAGGTGCGACCTTACCAGTGCTGAGCAGGGCAGAAAGATCACCTACCCAGACCTGCTGGCACTCCTCCTCCGAAGGCAGACAAGGACACTGGTTGCCTTCTTTGCCACAAGGGCACATTTCTGGCTCATGTTCCACTTGGTGTCCACTAGGACACCTCGGGGACTTTTTGACAAAGCTGCTTGTCAGCTGAGTTGCTCCCAGCATGTACTGGGGCATGGATCTACCAGGCATAGCCCTGTCTGAAACTAACCTTATCGAGGTTACTGAGGCAAACGTCTCATCCCAGAAGCCGAAAAATTTGACCAGACAGTTGTCAGGAATAAGTAACTTTTTTTGGGCCATCAAAATTACTCTCCTTCTAACACTTGTGCAGTAAAAGGGAGATTTTCTAGAAGGTTTCTCCATCTGACCAGTTTGAGAGGTCTAACTTCTTCCTAGTGTGCCTGAGAGCTAGGAATGGATAGGATGTCCAATTATATCAGTAAGGGAGAATATTATTTTATTTTCTGAATTGATCATAGATGGTCCACCTTGTTATTCTTACAAAGTTCATTCCTCTCAGTCCACACACTCAAATTTAAACAACAGCCTATGCCATGCCAAACACTAACTTTCCCTACTCTGAGAGCTGCACTGGATATAGTCCTGAGAAGCCTCTTTGCTGAGTAAGTCTGGCTCCTTGGACTTAGACCCTTTCGAGGAGAGTCTCAGCAGACTGGAATACACAAGTACCAGAAACATTTGCAATGCTAAACTGCAAGAACACAAGAAAAGCTAATTAACTTTCTGGACCTGTTCTGTTGTATATTCCTTGTGTATTTTACATTATCCAATCATGTGACAAGCAAAATGTGACACCAAACTGATTTAGCAAGAACTGAAAATTTATAGAGCAAGATCCTCTCTGCCTTAAAAAAGAAAGAGTACATACTTAGTGTACCAAAGTCAGGATTTTTAAGCTAAATTTCACCTCTACTGAAGCTTTCTCGTTACTGTGTTACTTTCCCATTCCTAAAGCTTGATTTCTATTTAGTACAGACTGGTTTTTCTTATTACATAGCTGGCAAAGTGTGTATCCTTTCCAAAAGCAAAGTCACTGAAATTAGAATGAAAGAAATAATTTAATGGGATGCACTCTACTTCATTTCCTCAAACAAGAGACTGCATTGACCAGGCAAGACATTTCTCTGGCTCACATCCACTGCAGAGAAAAGCCAGAAAGAGAGAAACAGACAGAAAGAAATACAGCATACATTCCCTTGAATACATTCACGAAAAGTGGGCAGAGACCTTGCAACAATGTTTGGGATGTCTTTGACAGCATCATCAGAATATAAAGTGTCTCCAACCACTTTTCATGTCTTTTTTTTGGAAGAGCAAACTCCTCCAACAGTGTAATACCACTTAAAGAGAAGGACTTTGAAAATTAAACCCTTATAAATCAGTTTCCTTTCCTTTCAGGAGCTTCACAAACACTGCAAACAGTTTCTACCTTTTGTTCTTCCAGCTCATGTTTGATACAGGAGAAGTGCAGGGAGCTCTTTCAGATCCATACTTGCATATGGCACAGGTTCTACAGACCATCCTAATTGCCTTATGATGTATGGCAACTTGATTACTGTTAGGACTGGACAGAGGGGAGCATAACCTCCTGGAGGTAAGCCAAAGTGGATAGGTTTGGGGTTTTTTAGGATTTTACTTTCCTTTCCTGAATTTCCAGAACACATCTCTCAATCCAGTGACACAGGTTTTGTACCTGCTAGCAAATTTTCTGCACACCACTGCTTTGGGCATGTTTGGTGCTATGCTGGACTATCACTTTCCTAGGAAGACAGGATGACAGGTGTCTCCATAGCAACTGAGTACACATGGTTCTGGATACAGTACTTCATGTAAATAAGTTTTAACTAAGTGTTCCCTAAAAAAATTACAGTTAGAACCCCATTAAAATGGAGACTACAAAATTATTTACAGTGAAACAAGCTTAAACTTGAGAAGCAGTCATGTGAGAAATAACACTGAAAATAATGGTTAGCATAAAAACTATGTGACCTTAATTATAATTTCAAATATTTCTAAATGAGAAATCTTTGGGTAACTCAGACAACTGTAACCACTAAAAAATGCTAACTTGCTAATGACAATGACTGTATGCAAATGATCTAATTACAAACATCAACACACAATGCCTTGTTGAAAAACAGGGGGAAACATTTTGAGCAGCTTAGGAAAAAGAAAAATTACACTTTGAAAATATTACTATGCATATGGAATAATGAGGCTTCGTAATAAATGCTGCATCTTATTTACTAAAATTTTGCTGTTTGATTCAGATGTTAATTTCATGCTGAATTAAATGAGTAGGAGATAAACCCCCTTTTCTTGAAATGCTCACATCAGCTTCAAAATTATAGTTTGATACATTTTTGAATTAATCTTACAAAGCACTGAATTTAAATTTGCAAGCTGTGTTGATCTAGAATTTTAAGGAGTTCTAGTAGTGGGAATGAAAAGAGACAGGAGCAGATAACAGACACAGGATGCTCTACACATGCCAACAGGATCTCCTGATTACAGAATAGTTGGATACACCACCACTTTTAATTATATGTAAATGGATCTGAAGAACAATGACTCATAAGTTAATCATCTGTAAAAATATTTTTTAGTAGATATTGATATATTTTAGTATTCCATAGATCAAGTTTAGTCAACATTTTATTTCAGTAATTTCAGGATTAACTATACTTCTGGCACACACAGCAGAAAACGATAATCAAAAGTAAAAGTTATTCAGTTAGATAAACCTAGGGGCTTCTTCTTCTTTTTTTTTTTTTTTCTCTAAGGGTAACATTTGAAAAGTGTGCAATTTATCTTCTTCCATCTGTGAAGGTCTGAAGTATCCAGTCTCACTGCAAGAATACCCTGCTGTATGTCAAAACAATAAAGCAATTCATCCCACCGTAGCCAAACCTAGCACTTCAATATGTTTGGAAAGAAAGTGTAGGGGAAAAGAAAAAGGTTGAATAAAAGCAAACAATCCTGCAGCTAAGGCTGCAAAATATGGCTGCTGCAACAGGTGAACTGTTTTGCAAGATTAGCAGCCTGCCATAAAATCCTTCTTTGTAAGAGAGCAAACCACAACATGACAGTAGATAAACTCCATTACAGTGAATTTAAGTACATGTAGCCATGTAGACAGAATAAGCCAAACATCTGCCCATGTTTTTTTCTATACTTTGTTGATGTTTTTATCATCTGGACACATTATCCACATGTCCCCTGAAACCATGTATTGCAATTTCCATCAAATGGTATTACACCTGCTGAAGAGGGCAGAACTGATTGACTACAGCTTCTCCTGCTGTTGAGCTCAGCCAACAAGCTGTTTCTGAAACCTGCTCATGTTTTGGTAAACTGAGCCAAATAGATTTTGGTTTTAAACTGATTTTTTTAAAATTACTTTTCAAACTTTTTTTTTTTTTTTAATACTGTTTTTTTAAAGTTATATTGTGCCATACTCATGCATGCTTCAAAACTTTAACTAAAATCAGTATGAGGTGAAGGAAAAAAATCATAATGCACATTAATTCCTTTATATATTAAAAAAAAAAATTATGTCATGACACAAAGATATCCTGAAACAATAAGGACAGTCCTGCCAAACAGTAGTGACTAGGCTCCCCTTCCCAGAAATACTTCCAATTCTTTCACAAGGCTTGTATTTCATTTTTTTCCAAATTCCTTTTCAAATATACTGATTTTTAGATGGGAGAGTGTGTTAGGGTTTTTTTTTTAATAAACCTACTCTGTCATTCAGAAAAATCAATCATAACAAGCCAAGTCCCAATGCTGACTGTCTCAAATCTGCATCTGATTTCTCCCTTCCAATAATAAAATGGTTGATTATTCTTTTAAAGCATTCCACAAATATTAAAAAATAAAAGTTTAAAGGAAGAAAAGAGAGGAATCTACACAAGCAGATTGTATTGGAGCTTGGAGAATGCACCTATGTCAAAATAGGAATTTCACTGATTTTATGGACAACTGTTTCACAAGAGCCAGTACTAATTAAAACTTAGGTTCTGTCTCTTTCCTGTCTTAAAAATGTTAAAAGATAACATTAAGAGGCCCTGGCACAATAAGAAGTTTAATCATAAGGCCTTTTAGAGTTTGTCTAAACAGACATCTAGAGTCTACCTGGGGGTCACAGCCAACCAGGTAGGTTCTTTATCTGCTTGCCCTGCAGCTGTGCCCCAGCCACACCTATTACCCACTTACTAACCCAAGGAAGTTATTTCCAGAAACAAGTGTCTGGACACTGCCTTTTCTTTTCATTTTAAGGCATTATAACACAGATGCCAAAGAACTAAACATAAGAATAGGAAAATAGTTGAGATTATTGCTGCCAGACTTTCTGAGTTGAAGCCATGCAGCATAAAGAGATACTGACAGTGAAATAATGTCATAGATTTTAAGTATGCAAAACAGTGACTGATAGCAGAGCACTAACTAATAGTAAGATTCAATAATATCTTAAATTTTAAAACAAACAAACTAGCAAATAAATCCCATTTTGTTTGGAAAAAGCGAATCAGAAATATGCAAAACCCAATTTAATTTTCATGCATATATAGGCAAAAGAAAGCCTTATTCAGATGGATGCAGGTGCTATTTGTACATGCATTCCTGTTTAGGAGCAAATGAGTCCTCATATATCTAATACTGCATTTACCACAGCCATATATGCAATTTCTAACCACTTCAATAACTCAAAAAGAACTCAGAATTTCATTATCTTTTCAGACACACAATTCCCAATGAAAAACATAACAAATGCTTCAATACATAGTATCAGACAAGAAAATTACATCCCTAACGCAGAGAACTCTTTGAGAACATAGCAAGCCCCATACATAACACATCAGTACAGAATGGCAGGAGTGAACACAGAGCAAAAATTTGGGAGAAGAAAGAAAGTGGTGCAGTGCTGCTGGAATCACTGCTGTACTCACTAACTCCCAGTGCACCAATTATTCCTACGGAAAAAAGCAAAGAAAAAAGTAATGACAAAGAAAATTTCGTTTCTGAAAGTTGTGTAAGCCACAGGAGACACCTCTCAGAGCCAGAAGACCCAATGGAAGTAAGGCCATCCTGCAGCCTGCCAGAACAGACACCCTCCCAACTGCCTGAGACTTCCCCAACCATCTGAGATCAACCATGGGAACACTTTCAAGCACATGAGCCCTTAAACAACCCCTATCTGGTTTTAACATCACCTGGCTCCCAGAAACACTGGCTGCTTAGCACACTAACCAAACTGGTCAAGTTCCTTCTGCAATTTACTCTCTAGAAAAGCACAGAAGTGCAAACTCAAGACAGGGATGTAATGATTTTTCAGCTTAGATGCTGCCAGCTTAGTAGCCTGGAACCTGATCACCCAGGTGAGTAACACAAACAGCCCCAAGTTGCACTGTAAGGGGCTGTCCTCAACTCGTGAGCACTTGCAAGTGACAGGTGGCTGCTTTGTAACTCACTTGTCTCCATATCATAGCAAAGCTTACACTCCAAACTATGTGGAATTTTTCTACTATTTAAAACAGTAAGCATCTTATCCTATAAAACACGTCCACTTCTGTCTTCATGTCAGCAGTGCAGGAACATGGATGACAAATGAGCCACAGGCAAATTTATTCCCTTTTTTTCCTCAAACATAACCAAGCACATTCACAAGGCTGAAATGCCTTGTGTTTTTCCAGATGGCAAAGCTATAAACATAGTTTCTTATAGTTGAAGTAGACTCCTGGTGTTTCCAGAGTATTAGTTCAGGTAGCATTTTCTGCAGAGAGATATATTCACTGTGTAATGCATGTGCTCTGAAGCAATGCTATTGTGTCTGTGTGCAAGTCATCACCAACACATGAATAAACCAACAACATTAAAAAAAAATATCCTGTCATGATAGGCTAAAGAAGAGAGCCTGAAGATACAAGTGTCAAGAGGCTGTTATCACAGGAGTTTATCCATTAAAGCAAATCCTGTAGCTTTTAAAGAATGTTTTCAGGTAATCCAACACATTGTGTATTGCCATAGTCCACAGGAAAAATATGAACTTTGCTCATTTCATTTGAGTGTAAGCCAGGCCTGAGATGCCTACAGGGGCATTGCAAAGGTGCTTTGGGTCTCATTCAACATGTGATGGATCTATAAACCCTTCTGATTCCATCTTTCCTTGAAACCGTCTATACACTTTATTGCTCTGTTAAAATAAAAGCAGACTTTTTTTCTTTAGTTGGAAGCACCCTTATGTCAGCTAGATGTCCAAATGAAAAATATCACCAGCACCTGCTAGGACTTCTTTTGTTGTTTCTCCCTTTCACTTACTTGCCTCTCTGAAGCTGTGACCTAGTGATGCCTCTTCTTGGTCTTAAAATTAAAACTAAAACACAGTTTATGGGGAAAAGGGGTTTTTATCTCAGTATTTATTTCAGGATCCTGGGGTACAGCACTTCATCCAGGTGGAATGCTCTGAAAATGCATGCACTTATTTGTACTGAAATACACACAATTATAGGCTTTGTAAAATTAACATATTTATCAAAGATCTCCCAATGAGAGCCTCAAGTGAACTTTCTGTTCTGAGGAACTTTTTCTCTTCCATGGGATTATCTTAGTTTACAAAAATATGTTTTGGAAAGGAGTTTGGTGTCTGGGGCTTCTAGACTGTTTGGTTTCCTGGTTTCACAGTACAGTGGGTCTCAGCTAAGCTATTAGACTTGGAAAGTTACAAGTATGCAGGCTAAAAGCTCTAANAGGTACTGTGAAAATAACAGTTTGATAGGAATAATGTTGTGTGAAATGCCACTCTCTGAAGACAGGCAACCTGAGCAAAGAGCACTGAGAGAGTATATAGATGCATATTCCAGATAAAGTTCCTATTTAAATGAAGAGCTAATTTGGACATGGTTAATTTTGATATCATTGTTTACGTAACTCAGCACTGTATGTGTATGTACATGGGCTTTAAAACAACTGCAGAAGCTTATTTAAGAGGGGCAACGGCATTTGAAAAACCCCACTTATAGGTATACTAAAAAATAGTTAAATAATTTTTTTTTGTGGTAAATATTTATTAGGAACAAAGTACACAGGGTATCCAGAGCAATTACAACATTACACTTGAAAAGAGAACAAAGCAATTATTTTGTCTGTGAAACAAAATTAAAGCAATGGTCACAAAAACAAACAGACAAAAAGACCACCAAACAACAACAATAACAACAACCCCCAAAACCCAAACCAAACCCATGGATTGCCAGCACATCAGGAGAGCAGTAATGTGTGAATGGAGGTATTACCTGACCACCTCAAAAGTGGATGCAAGACTTATCTAAAGTCTAACTCCTATGACAAAAATGACTGAGAAATCTATACACTCCATTATGCTATTGCTGAAGGAAAATCCCCCACCTCTATAAATCCAATTTCAATATCTTCCATATTTTGGTCTGACTACAGAGTCTCTGTCATTTGTAATGAAAATTACAAATGATTGCTGGACAAGAGCACATAGGCTTACAGTGAACTGAGGCAGAACAAAAATTATGAAGAAGGAAATATGATTAATGCTGGGGTTACTCAATACTCATATATAGCATTAATCTCATACAGAAACAATTATATTTTAAAAAATTTGCTCTAAATTCTTTTCTATATATTTGTTCAATTAATAGATTAGGGAACACAAGCTATTCATCAGATCCTAGCACCAGCAAATCATTTACTGGAAATTACTTTTTAGGCATCTGTGCTTGGTTAAAATTTAACCCAAAATCCATCAGTGTTTGAAACTTTGTGAATGTCAAGCACACACCCTTCCAGTGCAATGTCTAACCTTATGACTGTTTAGAAGGGAACAAATATGGTGAGGATGCTGTAAAATCATTTAGGAAAGCACAAGGGCTTTCGCAGTTTATCCATGATTTTCTTGCCTCTTTTAATTATATCCTTCTGAGTTCATGCTTTCAAATACAACTTAGGCAGATAAAGCTGGTGACATTTCACCTCCTCCACAGGATATGCAAAGACGTGGTGTAGTTTACTACAGCTGAAGTTACTTAAAGCAATCAAGTAACAGTTTCAGCAGGAGCACAACAAAACGTATGGACTCTATCAGCCCAAGTAAGTCTTCCCCAACTTCAAGGGTATCCTAAGGCAACGCAATACTGACTTACCTCCTAATAAGTAAGCCAAGTTCCGCTAATTTTAGCAGCTCTTGATACCAAATTTTAAACCATCTGAGAACTTCTCGTTTTGACTAAATATAATCAATTTCATTAGAAAAAAAATACTAGAGACAAATCACTAAAAATATTTCCTCTGATTCAGCAGCCACAAACTTCCCTCCCTGATGGCTCAAAGTTTCACGTGAGAAAGAAGAGCATCCCTCTCCCCAGCTAATGGCAGGGACTGGGCTGACAGGAGCTTTTTGCTTCAGTGTGAGCAAAAACCCACGTGACTGAGTATCAGTTAGGTGGGAATTATTTAAAGAGTCATAGCCCAGCAGCATAGGGCTGTGAACACACAATGGCTTTGAATGCCACAGAAAGACAGACAATGAAAAACAACAGAGCCACTATGCAGACTGAAGTGGAGAAAAGGAGCACAGAACAAGGACAAAGATGAGAACCCACTCCTCACAAAAAGCTGTCATGGACACATTTGCACGCTTGACTCTCAATCTGAAATTTGACTCAATTTGAAATGGATTCAATTTTTATCACATAAGAAGCCAATTGAGACAGTCAACTGTGGAGCCAAAAGAAATCTAAGATGAAATCGGGGCAGGGCAGACATGTACCACTGTAACATATAAAAAAAAACCAAAAAACAAACAAACAAACAAACAAGAAAAAAATTGCAAAACTGTTTATTGGGGTTTAGAGGGTTTTGCTTGTTTGCTTAAAAGTCTCTACTATCCTTCTGTTTTAATTCTTTGTATTTATTTACTGAAAATTAACCATCTTGTGCTTTAGAAGAATGTTTTAGGTTTTTTAAGTCAGTTTCCAGCAATAGGCTGGCTTCTCCATTGCTTAAAGACCATCTTGTGACAACTAACAGTTTCAACACTCTAAAAGATAAAAGCACGATTAGAAGGTTCATGCAAGACTGGGCTCAGCAATAAAATAATGATCCCTCTGAAGATGGCCATTAAATTAACAGTAAAAAACCTAAAAGTGTTTAATACTACCTCTCCACTTTCATATTGTTTTCTACATTTTAGTCACCAACTCCCCTCTTATATTATTCATGATGCAGTCATTTTAATTCTCTGTGCAAGAGATTTGTATCAGGTTTTGGCATGTCTCTTTTGCACATTCATGAACTCTGTCAGTTAAGAAAAGTTGAAAGAGTTGGAAACACAGAAAAGCAAACACTAACTTATCAGACTTCAGATTAACTACAGATTCCAACTGTGAAGTCGGTTCACGAACTAGAAATGAGCAACTGCACAACCAAGGCTGTAGAAGGGATGCTGTCACTGATACATAGTCTGGTGGGCCATCCAGTAGACTAGACAAGCAGCCTGCTCTTTTCCCACTGTGGCAACCAACATCTTCTTCGAGCCATTGTGTGTGCAAACATCACAAGGAATGGGTACATGTTCCAGGTGAAATAGCCCTGAGCATATGCCAGAACAAGAACCTGAACGTACTAGAAAGCAAAGGCATCTTCTGCCCTCAGTTTCCAAACTGACTGCTTGGCACCGCTCCACATGTACATATCCCTACACAACACTTGTACAAAGCTAACAGAATGGGAATAATCAGTAATAATTTATTTATTACACAATTAAAGTATCTTAAACACACAGGGACACACCTGCTCAGTAGCAATACTATTCAGAAGAACTCAAGTTCTCTTTAAAAAAAAAAAAATCATTATTCATCACTACCAGGAAAACTGACACCAGAACTAGAAAAAAAAAGGAAAAACTGACATCTGTCTGAGCATCTGCTGATCACCGAACAATTTAGTGTTACTACTTAACAGTTCAAAAAGATAATATTTCTCTGCCTATGGTTTTAGAAGAAACTGTCAATAAATGCATACTGCAGTCTCAATAGACTTTTACAGACTTCCTCAGCACAAAAAAGAGAGGTGTCCCAACTCTAAGCTTCTCTGACAACTGCTAAAGCCATAAAAGTTACTTGGCTTCAACATGTTTCATTCTGCTGAGAATAAAACTTTTAAAACTGGTCTTAACAGGAATTATATACAACAGTTATAATTCCTTGGCAACATCCTAAATGTACAGGTGTTTTTCTTATTGACTCCCAAGTTCTGATTTTCTCCACTGCGCTGTGATAAAACAAAGGACTTGCTGAATAACTTGCCTTTGATTAGAAAATGTTACACACAGGGTGTACTAAGCAGAGCCTTGCTTCAACTGACTGACATGCAGTTGTGTTTCCACCTACTTTTTCTTCCAGATCCCTAAAACTGCACATTTTTGTAGCACTCAACACTGACATAGATGTTTTTCATGCGTTCACAGCTGGGAGGACAAAGTTCCTGCTTTAATTTTCAGGTTAGCTTTTTCAAAAGCCAATTACTGGAATGAGCATTCTGAGAATGCCATACAAAGGCCTTGATCTCCGGCAGAAAGTATTCATAATAGCATGAACCCCATGCTAAGGGTCTTCCAAAAGGATCTCTCTGAATCTTAAAATTAAATAGTTAAATTTGTCATTAAAATTTCTACAACATCATTATCTACAGAAAGAAAGAATGCCAGAAAGCTCCCCCACAAACAATAACCTCTTTTAAATGTAGGGATAGTAGCTTCCATCAAATGCATTATATACTCTGCCTTCTCTATGACCTGCCCAGTGTCAGCATTTTAAATCTAGCACACCCTGAGAGATCAAGGCTTTCCATTTAAAATACAAATATATGTAAAGTTTGCATACATGCACACACACAAATGCAGCACATTAGTAGCATGGACCCAGGCATGGAAGGCTGCTTAAAACATGCAGAGAGAGTGTATCATGGTGTATCGTGTGTATCACACTACACAAAGTAGTGTGTCAAGAACTTGTACATTGGTAGGTTATTAGGATAAATTTTTACCAATGACAGAAAGCTGGTTTACCACATCTCTCAGTCACTCCAGATTCAGCAAATAAAACAATAAACATGGGGTTTTTTTCAGATAAAGAAGAAAAATAGAATTATAACTTCTGCTTACAATTATCTTAATGAAGAAATGCCTAAGCTACTGAAAATTAATAGTATACAAACAATCCTTACCTGTATAATCGCCCAAGTAATTCCAACTTTGCCTTGGACTTCCAAAATGCAAGATGTACACATATGGTTGAATTAGCTCAGTTACTCAGAAATCAGTGGAGTAATACCAAAGATAGATTTGGCCCATTATCTACCTGCACAGCACAAATGAATAATGCAAATATGTATGCAAAGGACCATGAAGTATCTCAGCTTAGCAGTGCATTTAAAATGTATCACTAACTTTCAGCTTCTTGAAATATTTATCAACCGCAGGAGGTTCCACTGAGAGCACACTCTATTAGGAACTTCACTGAATTTTTATTTCTACACCTGACTCAGAGGACTTTAGAAAAGGAGACTGGAATTAACTGCTGTAACAACTTCAGGTACTGCTCTGACAACCGCAGGCTTCACAAGCACTTTGTGAGTGTTTCTAAGTCACTTTAATGTTCTTCCCACAGTCAAGACCAACTGGGCCCTGTATGCAGCACATCTTAGGAGGGAGAGGAAGAAGGTAGCCAGTTTCTGCACGTGACTTCAAAAGCCACTAAAATTAAATTGTCTGCAATTAGAAAGCTACTGAAAGAATCCAGAAATGAGCATGCTTTAAGACATCACAATCAACTGAAAAATACCATACAACAAGTTAAGCAGTCTTACTAAAAACAGTCTAGTGGTAGAAACTAGTTAAAATGACTAGTTGGATCAACTGCACACAGCACTTAAAACTATTGAGCACTAGTCAAATGTTAAATTTGTTTTACTAAACTTTTTTTGAAATAAAATTTGATCTTGAAGTAATTACAGTAGTTCTATTGGTTTCTTAAAGATGGGTCCATTTGAAGAAAGATGGAAAAAGAAAAAACCCTAAACCCCCACCACAAAGCCCCCCAGCACTTAGCTTAATAGTAGTTACATTACTTTGATCTAGACAATCTTTTTTTTCCCATTTTAACTGATGAAAACTAACTATATCAGAAAAAAGGTCCCTCAAAGTCATGCATTTCATTCATTATAGACTTTGGAAGGATGCTTACTCTGATCTCGCAAATGCAGTCACTTAGTAAACAGCATTACTCCAGAAAAACACTTTCCTCCAGTGTTTTGAGTCGGGAATAATACATAAAAAACAGTACACTCTAAAAACTTTTGTTGTTGTTAGAAAGTACTAGACATAGGGAAGGGTGGTTTGTCTTTACATTTTATGTATTTCACTTAATTCAGCCAAAAGATCAAACCATTGAACTGTTACTTCAACAAGTATACAGATCTGTGTCAAAGAAGGCTGTCGGGACTTTTTCCACACAACTGACTTCCACATGAAATTCATTTATTTAATCCCCTGAACAGTCAATCACATTTCCCTGGGACTTGGGCAGCACCAGATGAAACTAGCAGGTCATAACTATGTGTGATTTTTACTATCTGTAATGAATTTCAAATTAGCAGATGCATACATTAAAAAAAAAAAAAAATCATCTACCTGAAAAGCTCAGCAAAGTCTGAAAGGCTAAATATAACTACAAAAAAATGCAAATCCCGTTCTCACCTACTTAACACTATAATCTGAAAAAGAGAGATATCACTATAGTTGAGTATGTGGTATTTTACTGAGAACATTTTCTAGGGTGAAAGTACAAAGCAACAGGTCTGCAAACGCAAAAGGATGCATCTACAGAAATACATTTCTTGCACAAGGAAGATCAGCTGGCTGAATTATTTTAACTCAGTGGAATTACTGATTTTCTTAAAGCTTTGCTTTAGACGGGTCGCACCAAGAAATAACCGCGGTCAAATCAAGTGTTGCTGAATAAGAACACGAGGCATTTGGGGGAAATAAGGTACTGAAGAGTAACATTTACTTTCTTGCCTTCAACGTGAACTCTAAAACCTGGCCAATTATGCTAACTATTTACTCTTGGGTAAGAGACTTACAGCGTTTTGAAGTCGAAAAACATCCCTAAGACCTTCAAAAGTGACGTTTTAAAACAAGCCATAAACCTTTCCACGAAAGCTCCCATTCCATCTCACACAAGCGACCCATCTCTAAGGCTTTACCTTTTGTCGCCCACTTGTAAATTAATCTCCTGAATTACTTCAGCTGCGCCCCGGGAAGCCTCCTCACCGCCGAGCCGACTTTCCCTCTTCTCCGGAGCGGCAGCTCTGCTCTTTTTCTTTCTGCTTCCCTCTCTCTTTCAACACTTACAAGAACAAACCTGGAAGCGGCCGCGGCCGGCCATTCCCAGAGCGCGGGCAGAGCGCGGCGGCAGCGGCGGCCGNCCATCTCACACAAGCGACCCATCTCTAAGGCTTTACCTTTTGTCGCCCACTTGTAAATTAATCTCCTGAATTACTTCAGCTGCGCCCCGGGAAGCCTCCTCACCGCCGAGCCGACTTTCCCTCTTCTCCGGAGCGGCAGCTCTGCTCTTTTTCTTTCTGCTTCCCTCTCTCTTTCAACACTTACAAGAACAAACCTGGAAGCGGCCGCGGCCGGCCATTCCCAGAGCGCGGGCAGAGCGCGGCGGCAGCGGCGGCCGACAACAACAGGCGGCCCGGGCGGCCGTGCGCTGTG
>VZTN01019123.1:3287-42345 GCA_013400515.1 Erpornis zantholeuca | reverse complement strand
TTTTTTTTTTTTTTTTCCGCCAGAGTGCAGATCAATCTCCACACATCTATAGTCATTTAGGTTTTCTAATTGAGGCAAGTAGATAAGCTACTACCGAACGAGGGCTGGGCAATCACCAACCCTGTTAAGTTTAACAAGGGAAACTGCCAGATTCTGCACCTGGGACGGGGCAACCCTGAGTGTATGCACAGACGGGGACACGANGCTGGGGGCAGTTTTGGGTGCCACAACATAAAAATTACATTTAGCTTTTCCAGAGTATCCAAAGGAGAGCCACGAGGATGGTTAAGGGCCTTGAGGGGAAGCCGTGTGAGGCACAGCTGAGGTCACTTGTCCTCTTCAGCCTGGGGAAGAGGAGACTGAGGAGAGATCTCACTGCAGTCGCAATTTCCTTGTGAGGGGAAGCAGAGGGGCAGCCACTGATCTATTCTCTGGGGTGACCAGTGACAGAACCCGAGGGGATGGCCTGAAGTTGGGTCACGGGAGGTTTAGGCTGGATATTAGAATAAGGTTCTTCATCCAGAGGGTGGTTGTGCACTGGAACAGCTCCCCAGGGCAGTGGTCACAGCACCAAACCTGACAGAGTTCAAGAAGCATTTGGACAATGCTCTCAGGCACATGGTGTGATGTCTTGGGGCTGGCCTGTGCAGGGCCAGGGGTTGATGTTCCTTGTGGGTCCTTTCCAGCTCAGACATTCTATGATTTTATGCACAGCATAACTTCACACTGAATGAATTAAACTCCACATCAGTCTTACAGGTCTTACCAGTCTCTTACACTACAAAACACTGCATTTTGGGGCATATATTCTTTTTTTAAATTTTACTTTTAAGCTTCTGCTTTGCAGACTGTATGACCTGAAGGTGTCAAACTTTTAAATACATGGTCATCTAGAAAACAAAACTTACTTACACTCAAATTTTTAGATATGTGCAAAGCAATAGGTGGCAAGGTCACAAGCTAAGGGATAAGTGCCTGGCCCAGCCTCCAGGAGGGACAACTCTGAGGCTCCAAAGCATGTTGCTAGGAACAAATCTATGTACAGCATTCCGGCCGCTGAATGCAGCAAGACTGTGTCCGTGCCCTGAACTCTGAGAGCTCTTGGGTCAAGGATCAAGATGCCAAAGGTGGAAATGAAGCTCAATCAATATTCTTGATAAATTTCTACAACCCCAGGCAAGACCCCCATAGGTGTAATTATGCTCATAAAAGATTGCTGTTGTTTTTCAGCACAGTGCAAATGTTAAAGGGGTTCAACTCTTCTGCTGAATTCAAAAAGATTTAACTTGCTCCTGAGAATTTCTTGCTAAACTGCCTTATTCAGTCCCCATTTCCACTGGTCAACACCTCTGTGATCTGAACGCTGGTGGAAAACAACTGTTCCATTATTTTGTATACAAAGATCCTGTTAGGCAAAATAACCTTCCCTTTACATAAATATTAAGCTTCATAGTCAAATACTTTGTGTGAATAAACCGTCAGCTTAGACTCCAAAATGAGCCCTTCCCAAGGTTTTTAATGTAATTTTTATACCCATTTTAATTTTAAAAGAATTCCTTGCACACAACCTTTGTTATTTGCTGCCAATACTTAGGTAAAAGGCTGCAGGACTGGGCTAGAGGCTTGCATTTTAGCCTTTTCTTTAAAATTCCATATTCAATCCAGGTCCTAAAAAACCAGCTCCTTTCTACTTAAAAAGAGCCACCCCTTTCTCTGAACCACAATGACCATGTACTTAACATCCCCTATCATTAATATTTACCACTGCTGATTTGGAGTCATAAAATTTCACTGCACGCTTCAGTAGCCTTCTCTCAAAATGTCACAATAAAGCTGTGGTCACTTTTGCTTGATTCAACAGGACACAGCATATACACTGAGGAAGCAAAAGCAACATTTCAGGGTGTGAAGGGACAAAAAAATAGCTGACTTGGCTTCTACCAATCTTCTCTGCATTTGTGTGCACTGCCCGGGGCAGACAAAGGTGCAGGGGCTGCCCTCAGCTTCCCTCCAAAAGGGAAGAGAGGTAAGAAACAGATAGGACCAAATTGGGTTCAGAGGTTTAGCATTAGAAACTTCTTCTAAACAACTGCCAAGGCCAATGAAATAATAATAGTAAAACAACAACAGCAACAACAATAATAATAAAAAAGGACACAATCAGCTATTTCTCCCAGAAACTTTTGGAAGAGGAAAATCCAACAAGTTAATTGTATTTCTAAAATTTCAAGGAAGTAAAATGTTGCTGGGGGCAACGGATAACTCCTTTATTTTAGCTCCTGAATGGCAAATCTACCAGCTTCCTTGTAACTCTGCCAAGTCGTAAGTGTCATTTAAGGAGAGCAATACAACAGTTTATTGTTGTACTTCACTGCTGCCTAGGATGTAGAAAGAAGACCGTTTATGATACATTAAAGGTCACAAATAAATGGCAATTTAATAGGAAAAAAATCTATTCCACGTGCAAGAATATCTCAAAGGGATAGTTAACTACATTGCAGCCTGAGCATGTTCTCTTTCATTAAAATACTGTGAACAACCATACTGTTTTGTTACAATGAGCTAATATGCATCACCACCTCAGAAAGCTCTGTTGAAAAAATAAGAAAACAGGTACTATAAAGTCATGGCATCTATTGCAGCAGTGCACAACACACAGGCAATTTTGCAGTATATTTAACAGAGAAATTTAACCTATCAATTCAATTCAAAGGGATTTCACTCTCATTGCCAAAATCAATGATTGGAATAAAACTGATTGCCACATATTCATGAAAGAGTTGTTCAATCATATGACATTTGTGCAGATTGCCATCTTTATATAAAGCGATCCTATCTCATAAAACTGATTGATGAAAGTGGAGGAAAACTATTTCCATTTCAAACCCATATACTGTTCCTTCATATGGGTAGAATACCTACCTTTCTGAACCCTAGAAATTCCTACACACTTAAAATTGATCAACTCCTTAAGTGTTCTGTTTATATTTGACTCATTGAAGCTGTGCAAACTTTGAGAGTTTCAACAGAGAAACAGAAAGAAATCCTATAATGTATTGCTGAACTACTGGAATAAAAAGAAAACTGCCTTTTAGTTGGAATGCTGAGAAAGGAGATTAGGTGTATGATTTTTCTTTCATTCATGCAGCACATGAACAGCTATGTCAGTGTTTTTATGCTAACATCCACACCTCACTTTACACATTGGTTCATCAAGAATCATTTAAAACATCTCCAAACAACAAGAGTGTAGTGCCTAGGCGGATTCATTGTAATTTGAATGAAAAACATCAATATTGGAATCTATGTTTTCAGAAAAGATAGATCTGTAAACATTTCAAAGCAGTCGTACTAAGGCCAGAGTCAAGGGTTAGCTTGTGCTATCCTTAATGTGTGTAATGAGCCAACAGGACCCACTCACAGGATAAACTGCTGTACCAACTAAAAATAAGATTATTTCATTTAAATAAAGTAAATAAAGACATTTACTGAAGTAGTTTCTGTACTGAGTTTTGGTAGGGTTTTTTCCCTCCTAAACCCTTTCTACAGCACACTTCGCTGTTCTTTTCCTTGACAATCTATGCTTAGGCAGACAGAAATTACTCCAGAATCTTTCCTTTTTCTCTACTAACATTTTCTGGTCTGGGACACTAAGTTACCATGAAATAGTCTTGCAAGTACTGTAAAACTTCAGATGTTTTTCAGAAGCTCAGACCTCTGTCACAATCTATTAACTAGATTTTACTCATGTTTCTCTCTTGAATTGATAACCATGTGGGGATGACCACTCTGAGAGTAAGTAAGGGATCTGTGTGATACTGGGCATGGTATCTGGGATCTGCAGATCCCTATGATTTTTCTTTCATAACATACTAAGCTCAGGCAAATTGAATAAACAGGGAATTTTTTTCTGGCATAATAAATGAAAAAAGCCTTTTTCAGAGTCTGAATAGACAGTAGTAGATAGCACTTATTTCCACCAACTTTTGCTCTTTATGTTCTGTAACACTAATGAATAGCAAAATTATTTTCAAGTAATATTACGGGCCACAGAGTCTTTAAGACTCTGTCTCCCTGTTTGGGGGAATAACCAATTCATTAACAGCATGCAAGAAGAGAACATGCCTATTTTCTAACCAGCTTTGTTAAAAGAACTACCAAGACATTTCCTGTAAGTATTGCTAGTTTTTAACACTTAGCAAGAACTTTGCAGAATGTGAGCCACTTTTAAGCCCCACAGTAGAAAGCAAAACAAGTTCAGAAGGCATGCTGAAGATAATCCCAGTTTCTTGGAGAGAACATGAATGTCTGCAAGATCACCTGGCCTATGCAGAGACTTGTTACAGAAACCTGCTCCGAGCACTGCATTAGAGAAGTGGGATGGGACAAAAAAAGGCAAAAAAAAAGTAGGTTCTTCCAGACAGTGTGATCTGCATATTTTTTCTGTTAATGATTTCATCACCATCAGAACCATAGCACCTCATAGATAACCTTAGTCTCAGGAAACCCATACCACCCACCTCTCATAGGCAAAGCTCGATGGTCAGTGTTGTTGTGTACTACTTAGTACTCCTTACTATTGTAAAGATTTAATGCAAGCATAAAAACAGGACACAGAAGCCATGACACTGGGGAACTTTTTCCCCTTGTTTTCTAATCTTGGTTGTTGACTTATGCAGCAAAAATAGGGTAAATTGAAGAAATTCACCCTCAAAAGAATATTCTGTTTCTACAATCTATGTGCATTTATGGCTATATTGCAGTAAGCACAAATGAGACTAGTTTGCAGCCTGTAATTTATTTGTAATATTTCATCTTGAACACCTATAGCTAAAAAAGAAGAAAATTGGTGCACTTGTAGGCATTACTGCTAATTAAGTCATCCAGAATAGCTTCATTGCCTGTTCACAGCATGAGAAAAATCTACTAGATGCCCATCAATGCAGAATACAATGCATTATAATATGAAGAAAGAATCATAAAATTGTAGAGTAGTTTTGGTTGGAAGGGACCTTAAAGATCATGTAGTTTCAAGCCACCCCTCCACGAGCAGGGACAACTTCCACTAGACCAGGTTGCACAGTACCCCATCCACGTCAGACTTTGAACACTTCCAGATATGGGGCACCCACAATCTCTCTGGGCAACTGTTCCAGTGCCTCACCACCCACATTGAAATGTTTTTCTTCTTAATATCTAACTTAAACCTGCCATCCTTCACCTTAGGGTCATTCTCCTTCGTCCTGTCACTACATGCCCTTGTAACAAATCCATCTTTTGCTTTCCTGTAAGCCCCCTTTAGGTACTGGAAGGTGCTGTAAGGTCTGCCTGGAGCCTTCTCTTCTCCAGGCTGAACAGCCCCAACTCTCTCAGCCTGTCTTCATAGGAGAGGTGCTCCAGCCCTCTGAGCATCTTCATGGCCTTCCTCTTGACTCAATCCAACAGGTCCATGTCTTTCTTTTGTTTGGGAGTCCACAGCTGGATGCAGCACTCCAGGTGAGGTCTCACAAGAGCAGACCAGACAGGCAGAATCACCTCCACTGATCTGCTGGTCCTGCTTCGTTTGATGCATCTCAGGATATAGTTGGCCTTCTGGGCTGCAAGCACATATGGACAACTCATGTCAAGCTTCTTGTCCACCAACACCTCCAGGTCCTCCCCCAGAGGTACTCTCAATTCATTCTCCACCAGCCTGTATTTATGCTCAGGATTGCCCTGACCCAGGTGCAGCACCTTGCACTTGGCCTTGGTGAACTCCATGAGGTCTGCAAAGGTACACCTCTCAAGTTTGTCCAGGTCCTGCTGGATGGTATCCCTTCCTTCTGTTGTGCTGATCACATCACTCAGCTTGATGTCATCAGCAAACCTGCTAAGGGTGAACTCTGTCCCAGGGTCCATGTAGCCAAAAAGATGCTGAACATCACCAGTCCCGATACCAATCACCAAGGAACACCACATGTCACAGTCCCCTTGGACTACCAATTCACTTCCCTCACATCAAGACGTTGTTAGTAAAGATTTCCTGATCAGAACTTGATCTTTCCAATTTGATGCCAGTTCAGAGTTCGAGTTCACATCCTTCTATGACAACATAGACAACATGTAACAAATGTAGGGAGGGAAAGTGCTGCTGTTAAATGTGCATTCTTATTATATCTCACCTCAACAAGACAGACTCATGGAAAACCAAATTAATGAGAGAATGTGCTCAACTGTATAAAATATTGGGACTGGGTAATGTGTGCTGTTTTCACTTGAATGGTAAGCTCTTTTTTAGTTAAAAATTATTGTTTGAACAGAGGAATCCTCGAAAGTTGCTGCTGCAACTGCAAAGAAAGTCTAAGGGTGCATTGGAAAAAGATTAAATCAATATTGGAACCAACAAATGGAATGTGAAAATGTGTTATTACAGCCATGTACTCTCCATTGCTGGTGGTGATCAGTGGCAGAAATAATTCATCACCACAACACAAAACAGTGTCTGTAACGCAGTTTTACTTGCTTCATCTTGTATGATGTATATGAGCATCAAAAAAAGTTCAACATCTGTGATGCTGAAGCTTTGTAATAGTCAAACGTTATGATGGGTTTTCTATCAAACTAAAAAGAGTTCAAACTCAATACTTTGAATGCACAGAACAAGTGCTCAGCAGCGGTGTGTGTCATATACAGTCTTACACAGTGTCACTTCTTCAGCCTCCGAGTCACTTTGAACAAGTAGAAGGTTTTTAAAGTCTGACTTTGTGTTCTAAGGCAAAGAAGAAATATATCCTTTTATCTGGGAATTCATCTCTGACCAGAAATAAAGACTTGCTGCTCACAACAGGTTGTTTTTCTTCTCTTTCTGAATGTAAAAATATGGTACAGGTCTGGTAGCATGAGGCTGCTTTCTGGTCCCAAAAAGATCTTGAAAATGAAATTACATGTTTGGAGAATGAAGATTTGGGTTTTCAAACAAACCAGAATATAAACAGGTCAGGAGCTAGTAATCAAAGTAACAACGCAACAGAAATCCATAAAGGGAGTGGAGAATATTGACAAACACACTTTTCATTAGAAAAGACTTTTTAACATCAATTTTTAAATTAAGAAAATCAATCAGAAGTGAAGATATACTGACAGCAGCATCAGGAAGCAGCAGAAGTTCAACAGAGTGAAGCAGTGCAATCAATCTGACCTTTTGTCAGACACTTTACCAACTCCACAGAAATTGGGTATTAAGCAAATAGCCATAAAATAGGTTGAATTATTTAGCAAGTGTGGGACTTCTAAATCAACCTAGGCCATGACCTGCCTATGTCAGCAAATCCACTGGAAAACTGAGTCTCCCAGGATGCAGCCATGGGAGATCAAGAAGTTCTTCAGAACAGAAAAGCCAAAATCTGTGTTCAATTCAATTATCTAGCAGATGTAAATAAAATTCTAGAGGGAAAGATGAAAGTGTTTTTAAGTCAAACCTATGGGAGACAAAACTGGGGGAGGGTGTGAGTGAGCATAAAAGACATTTCAGGCTTCTCTTTCGATAGCCACAATTTTTTAATTTTTTTTTAAACGACTGTGTGGTGCTGACTTTTTTTCTATATATATTTAAAATGGACATTATAAAATCATTGGGCACAGACATAATAATGTTAACAACTCCTCTTTTTTAATGCAAAATTTCTTTGACAGCTTGGCATATAGTTAATCACTTTTTTAAAGCAGAATGCACCTGAATGCAGTGGACCTAATTTTTTAATCTGTCAGCCAGAATTTGTCATTAACAAACTTTAAAAAACTGATTAAATCCTTCAGTTTTTTTCCCTCAAGCTTGTGCCTTGGGAATGGGCTGAAGAAAATATGTATTTCCAGCAAGATTAATGAGTAATTATTGGTTGAGATTAAACTGCTATATAGATTTAATGGATTTCTGGTTTGGCTGTAGAAGTGCTCAGAATAAACTGATGCATGATTGCCATGAAATCAAGTTAACCTGATCAGAAGGGAGTTGTGGAGGCTGAGGGATAAAAAGAGAACAGATAAAAAGCTGGGAGTGAATCTGATGTTCAGAAAAGTGTATGACACAGATACACCTAAAAGGAAAAACAGAGAGGCACCTGTTAATGACAGCACCCACTATTACTTTTGAGGTGACAGGCACATTAACCTTCACTTGCTACAGCAGTCATATCAGGTACAAAATAAATCTATTTCTGGGAATTCTTTTGGACAATCATGACTGCTTGGCTACTGGGGTTTCAGTTTAGGTTTTTAGTCAGATTAAGGACTGAGGTGGGGTTTTGGTTTGGTTTGGTTTAGGTGTTTGGGTTTTTTCCTCCTAAAAGCACACAGTACATCTGTTTCATACGTTTTATTAAGGATATAAGATTTTGTAGAACAGGAAGTTCTGAATTATGGTCACATATTATCATAGCAAATACTAAAGGCCTCACATTCTACCTGTAGAATACTTGCTGCAAAAACCAATAAACAGTGTTATGTGCACCCAAAAGAAAGCAACTTGGAAAATGATTAACAGACCAATTAAGGTATTTAAACTTCTGCTAACATTCTCCAGTCAATAATGCATTCACTCTAATAAGTTAACAATGCTACATTTAAATAACGTTATTTCCACACTTTGTCTTCACTCTGCAGCTCTGTATTTTTCTTCCTCTCTTCTCAATCAGTCCCTAATTTATTCCTTTCACTTTGCTCACCTTCCTCTCCTTACAGTAAATCCAGTTCCCTTAGCAAAAAACAAAAATCCCAGCAAGTCAAGCACACTATTCCCTCTGTTGGCATGAAATCTCTCTGCCCGTGTCCTCAAACAAAAGCAACAATATTTTGTGAAGAAATAACACCTACTGCCCTTTCTGCACACACTTTGGAGACAATGTTGCTAGTTACTTGTAGTGCAGTAAGCATCAACCACAGTAGTATATTTCTTTAAATCCAGCTTTCTAATTGCCTCTTTCCACTTCAAAATATAGCACAAGGCAATTAGCACCCTGTCTTGGAGTGATTTTTATGGTGTATGATATATCCTATATTGTCTGCTTTATGCCCAGAAAATGAATTTTATGCCTTTCTGTGTCTGAGAGGGGAGGAAAAAAAACCTGGAGAAGTCCTTCCAGCTTTGATCTTTCTTGCTGAGTTGACCTGGGGAATTTCCCCCTCGAACCAGTGGAGAAAATCCACAGAGGGAAACCAAATCTCCCAGTGAGGTCTCCCGAGGTTCTGATGCTCCAAGTCCAGAAGAAAAAAAAGAAACCAAAGTCCCCAAAAAAAGGAAGGAAAAAAACTTCTTCTCTCTCTTCTGCTCAAAAGAAGCTGAAGAAGCCTCGCCAGCAGCTGACCAGACCCAGAAGGGAGAACTGTCCCACCTCCTCCACATTGACCTGACCTTGGCTGAGGGGGAAAAAGAAAGAAAAAAAAAATTCCTCTGGGCTGTTTTTTTTTTCCTCCCCTCTCCCAAACAAAAAATTGTATTGTTTTACATTATTATCCTTTCCTGTTTTTTTCCTTCCCTGTGTGTGTTTTGTTAAATAAATAGTTTCTCCCTCTTCATTTTCCTCCGAAGAAATATTTCTTCTTCCCAAACCTAGTAAAAAGAAGGGTAATTAAAATCCTGCTTTCTATCAGAAGATATTTCTCCCCGAGTTCTGTCTCAAACCGAGACACACCCCAAAAACACCAGTGTCCCCAAAACACCCAACTATTTCAATTCAGCCTGGAAGGCAGACCTACCATTTCCTGTGCAACACTGATGCCTTAGGTTTTAACTTCTACATTTTTCAAATCCTGTACTGCTAGTGTAACTCCAAAGTTTCCTGTAGTTTGTTAAGTGCTGTTCTCTTACGCTAAGACAGACATAACAAAGCCTCTCTAACTTGCTCTCTAAGGCCACCCAGACTGCACTAGGCCCAAGAACTGTAAACCTCCATCTTGGGGAGGGGGGAAAGCTCAGGAAAATTCCATCATTGTCTGTGTTCTGGTTGGTGAATTTATGCTGATATAAAAGTGTGAAGAACTTGTGACCTGTCATCCATTTTGGGATGCACTGAGGCAGGACCTTCTGGAGCCCAGAGTGTACCTCTGAAGGCCTTTCAAATAAGTACCTCCTTTATTCCTTTATTCCTGTCTAGTCTCTGTTTCTAGGTAGCCATTTAAGGCATCAACACCAAGGCCTTCACTGCGCACCAAGGGCACACACCCCTGCCCGTGGGTTCAGGGGCTGAATTCCAGCTCTGCTTTTAGCACGTGGTGCTAGCTCCAGTGGCCATTAGCGAGCAGCAGGGCTGAGCTGTACCCAGAGCAGGGAGAGGCATGCCTCCAGCACAGTGTCCTGCCCAAGCAGGGTGCTGTCCTACAGCACCTCTTTTATTCTTTAAGGGTGACAATACACATAACTGCCTTCAATGGCCTTCACCCCACCTTTATGTGCCCAGTAAGCCACAAGTAACTTTGACCTAGTGGATCAGTATTTTTCTGTGCACAGAGTGCTCCACCACAGTATTTTCTTCTCCCTCTTCAGAGATGCCAAAAGATTTTTGTTCATTGCCTCTTCCCATGCTGTGATGCAAATTTATTGTCTCCTTTCTCTTTATGGCAACACATTGTGCAAGAGTTTTTGCTTGTGTCTTGGCCCATGCTGAGCTGTCTGTCAGCCTTTACACCTTGCTCATGAGTGTTAAATTCAAAATCTGTTTCTAAGCTTTTCATATAGCTGCCCTCATGTGATATAAAAACTACCAGTAAACCAAGCTGATATACTGGGTAGAAAACATTAGTGGAAACTACCAAGAGACTGTTTGGTCTAAGAACCATATTTATGTCTCATATTTATGAGATGACATTGTCTCTATAAACTGGAAGATGGAAAGTTATATTGTGCTGACCCACAGAAGAGCTCAAACTCCCTACATTCAAAATACCTGATGGGAGTGGACACAGAAAGGTAGCAACACATTTCCCAGGATGTCTTAACAGAGTAAGGAATTTAACCCTCCTAGTAAGAACCTTTTTGTGCTGTATACATTTACAAGAAGAATGGCTAAAATCTTCCCTAACTCCTGAAACAACTTCGAAATAGCTGACAACACCATGTCTCAGGGAAGACTTTCTCCTTCCCTTGGCCTCCAGAGGAAAAGGGCTGTCTTTTGGGTGTGTTCATAAACTGCTGGATAGGGCCTAATTACTGCAAATGAAGTTGTCTCTATGCTTTGCTAGTTACAGACAGAATTTCTCCCAGCTAGGACGTTATGGAGATTACAACCAAGGGCATGACAGAGAACACGGGCTTTCTGCATGAATACAAGCAATTCTATCTGCCTAAAAGAATCTTGAGACCTATTCTGCAGGCATTTGTGTAAATTACATTTGAAATTTCCTTCATGATGAGCAAGGTGATGCCTACTGCACATTTCTAAACTAAAAAATCCTAACTGCACAGGCACATGCTGGGCTTCTTCCTCTTACAGACTGGATTGTGCTCCCTGTGACCTAGGGAGAGCAGTTCTGTTCAGTCACTCACAGACATACCCCATACATGTCAGCTGGAGCTGTTTTGGAGGACAAAAGAACTGATTCTAATAGACCTGCATAGCTTAACAGCATCCAATTTGGCCTTTACTTACTCTAACAATACAAATAAATGCAAATAAATGCAGACTCATGGAAGGAAGTTACACTTACTCATGTTGAAAGCTCTGAAACAGGTAAATGTTTATGCAACACTGGGATGCAGACATAGCTGCCATACACATCCCAGAAGTAAATATATGAGCAGAAACTGTTGCACCCACTTAAATAAGCTTTTCCATACATGAAATCTTTATGGAAAGGATACCAAGAGATTAATCTGCTTAGAACTTAGAGAATATTATATTACTTATAGCTGTAGGTAATACAGCCTTCTAGCAGGTAATATGTGACAACCACCATGTTCTTAGAGACTGCATTAATACAGCAAGATGTACCAAAATAAGAATCAAAAAGTTGTGTTTTTTTAATGAGAAGGTTTTTCTCATATTCAGTAAAACAAGTAGACTTATCAAGCATCTAGAATTTCAAGCAGATGTAAGTAAGTGATAATCATAATTGACAATCATGTCCACATTTTTGCTCCTTCATCTTACTGAAGACAATGAGAAAATGAGGAATGGTCCAGTAAAAAAACAAGTCTTTTGCCAGCTGTTTAGCACTAAGTAGTGAAATAAAGTCAGTCTGGAGATTAATTCATACTACTTCATAAGCCTAAACCAAATTATTTAGCCTGTGGGAAGGCAATTGAAAGCAGTGAGTAAGGAGAGCGTAGAGCCCAGTGAGGCTATTTCCCCTGCTCCCACAGCCTGGGGGATATTCACTGTTAGCATTACAGCAGGAAATTGTGAACAAGTGCCTGTGGCAGTGTGCTCAAGGGTAGTCTTTCACTGAACACAACGATGGTTTGAAAACCATTTTAGAAGTCAGCTGTATTCCTTACACTGTTCACCACTTCACAATCAACATTTTTTTGGGGGTTACATCATGGCTTTGAAACATTCTGGGACCTTGATACTAAAGACTGTGGAGCATCATGGAGAAAAACACGAGCAGGTAAATCTCAGTCATTGAGAAGGGCAAGGCCTTTTGTGGGGTGTTTGTCTCTTGTTGACAGCTGTACTGTTAATGAAGCCAAGAGGCAGTGAAGAGGTAGGAAGCATTAAGCACTGAACACAAGGCTTGTGGCAGAAAGTGCTTGCTTGGTTTTTCTTGACTCCCTGCAACCAAACATTTTGAAGCTATTTTCCTTATTCTGCCTTTTCCAGTTTCCTTTCCCTATCTCTCCCAGCTTTTGCTGTTTTTATTGGAGTGTCTCTCTAATTATTTTCCTCCATGCTAAAGTAAGGGCAACCATGCTTTTCCTTCACTTAAATTTAAAATTATATGAAGTTCACATGGAAAGTAAGAGAAATACCACACAGTATTTTCTTCCTTTTAATTAAGGTAACTACTTCACAAACCTACTAAATTCTATTTTCCCTAAAAATGGCAGGTAATTTTTAAATTCAGGATTTGCATAAAACAGAGAAACTGCAAGCCTCCTGCTGAGTGTTTAATTAAGGAAAAATTGATATGGTCTAGAAGACATGAAAAATTATCTGTGGCCCAGACACTTTGTCATCTGCTGCTCTATCACTGGAGGTGTAAGCGTCAAATACCTTCATAATTTCTTCTGTAACAAAGATGCATTGATCTAGCTAAGGAAATATCCAAGACAAAAAAAAGCCCCAAAAACATAGAAAGTACCACATGCCAAATGTGTCATATCTTTCTCAATGTGAAGATATTTTTAATTTGATAAACTTACCATGATTAAACTCATAAATTATCTGCTGGCTGTATTGAGCATTTAAGAGTCACTAAGGAGCTGTTTAAATGTTGACATTATTACATGGCCTTATAATATGCATGACTTGTAGACTTAGAGAAAACGTATGAGTGTTTTTTATCATATCAGAATACACTGACTCTTTTCTGGAAAAATACATTTTAGAATTGGAAATATGTTCATACATCCAGACCATCCCTATACATTAAGAATTAATACTTTGTTATTGAAAACTGAAACAAATCAGAGTCACATTTATGGCCTAAAGAGAATACTGGAATATAAAGATATGAAATTATATGAAGATAAATATAATTTATCAAATTTATCAATTTATTTTATTTGAACAAGAACTGTGTATCAGATTGGAGCATAATTAAAAAAAGAATGGAATTTACATAAGAAATTTTAAAGTACAAACAATAACCCTTCCTTTCCATTCCACCATAATTTTATATATTTATAACTCAATGTGTGAAAAATACACACACAGTATGTAAAACTTTATGTAAAACTGTATCAATGAGAGAGAAGTTGGACTAAATGGCTATGTAGAAGATAAGGAATATTCACTTTTTGCTCTATTATCCAAAGTAATTTACTGTCCAAACACAAAATGCCCATGGTGGCTTGGTGTCACCATAGGCACTAGGAGGTACTAACATAATTTCATTGTTTCAGTTGATATCACTAGTGCTACTCACATGTATCTGTACAATTCAAAAGTTAGATATCATGGCTAGAAGAGTTACACATTCCCTTGCAGTTACACTAAAACAATGAAAACTTTAGTTCTTTCAGTGAGAAGGAATTTGGAATGAAATCATAAAATGCCAATTAAGAATAAAGGCAATATTACCATTAAAATTGCACACAATATTTTCAACTATCAAAATAATTACAGCACAGTACATGTATTATTTTAAAAATGGTTGAGATACTCTGAGATATAGTACTATGAGAATATAACACATGCCATGTCAGGCTTTGTCTGTTAGGAAACAAAATGTTTAATTTTTAAAAGTAAGTCACATGGCTTTAGCAGTAATAGCCTTATAGATTGTATGTTTTGCATCAGCACCCAACCAAAATGGCACTGCCATGCACTGCATTTGAAACCTATTTTGTGGAAGGTTTTTGAAACCAACAAACCAGAAAATCTGTTGTTTGATAAAGGAATAAAGCTTTACTAGAGTATTAAACCTCCCCAAATGGTAGGTGTGTGAGACTTGCTCTTGGAAAGAAGGATAGAAAAGAATCAAAACTCCCTTGTGTATATGGCTCTTGCATAAAAAATTTGTTGCTTGAAGTCCAATGATATGAAATAAATAGTAAGAAATAAAAATGTATTTGTATGATGGAAACAATATTCAAGCCAACATCAAAAGAAAAATGTACTCTGAGGCAATTATTTCCTGAAAAATGAGTCTTTCCTTTCTTCCCTCCTTTTCTTCTCATGAACTGACCTCAATGATGTGAACTCTCTCACTCTCTTCAAAACAAACACTACAATAAAGTTTCTCCATATTTACAGGATCAATGCTGCTAGAAGAGATTAAGTGCTTGGAAAAACTACAGTAGATGAGCAATGTCAAAAATTTGTCCTCCACAAGATAAATTTAAATATTTGTACCTCAACCTTGTCTTTTTTTTTTTTTTTTGGAAGCTCTTTGAACCTCCGGTGTGCAATCTATACACAGAAATCTGTCTGAGAAGGTGAATTCCAGAAGGGTGATAGCATATGGCTATTTGCATGCTCATTTGCACAATGTTTTACAGAACCACAGACTCGCAGAATCAATCAAAAAGATCTTTCAGATCATCATGTCTAACCTATGACCTAGCACCACTGTTTCAACTAGACCATGGCACTGAGTGCCACATCCAGTCTTTCCTTAATCACCTCTGGGGACAGGGACTCTACCACTTCCCTGGGCAGCCCATCCCAATATCAAATCACCCTTTCTGTGAACTTCTTCCTACCTAAACCTCCCCTGGCACAGCTTAAGACTATGTCCTCTTATCCTACTGCTAGTTGCCTGGGAGAAGAGACTGACCTTCACCTGGCTACATCCTAATTTCAGGGAGTCATAGAGAGTGGTAAGATCTTCCCTGAGCCTCCTTTTCCCCAGGCTAAACAACCTCAGGTCCCTCAGCCTCTTCCTGCAGCATTTGTGTTCCAGACCCTTCGCTAGCCTTGTTGCCATTCTCTGGATGTCTTCAAGCATCTCAACATCCTTCCCAAGCTGGGGGGAACTGGACACAGCACTCAAGGTGGGGCCTCACCAGTGCCGAGTACAGGGGGACCGTCACTGCCCTTGTCCTGCTGGCCACACTGTTGCTGATCCAGCCCAGGGTGCCATTGGCCTTCTTGGCCATGTGGACACAGCTGGCTCTTGTTCAGCTGACTGTCAGTCAGCACCTCCAGGTCCTTTTCCACTGGGCAGTTTTCCAGCCACTCTGTCCTCAGCCTGTAGCACCGCAGGAGGTTGTTGTGGCCAAAGTGCTGGACCTGGCATTCAGTCTTGTTGCACCTCTTATTGTTGGATTCAGCCCATCTATCCAGCCTGTGCAGGCTCCTCTGCAGAGCTCTCCTATCCTCCAGCAGATGGACACTCCCCCCTACTTGGTGTCATCTGCAAATTTGCTAATGGTACACTCAATCCCCATCTAGATTATCAGTAAAAGTATTAAACAGGACTGGCTGCAACCCAGATCCCTGGGGGCCACCACAGGACTGGCCACCAACTGGATGTGGCACCGTTCTTCACTACTCTCTGGACCTGGCCATCCAGCACCTGTCCAAGCCATGGGCTGCCAGCTTTTCCAGGCATATGCTGTGAGAGATGGTGTCAAAGGCTGTGCTGAAGTCCCGGTAGAACACATCCACAGCCTTCCCCTCACCCACCAGGTGGGTCACCTGGTCATAAAAGGAGATCAGGTTGGTCAGGCAGGACCTGCTCCTCCTAAATCCATGCTGGCTGGGTCTGACCCCCTGGCCATCCTGTAGGTGCCGTGTGATGGCACTCAAGATAGTAACTTTTCAAGTTATTAATGAAAGACTGAGATTGTAGCAAAGACTAAGGAAACTGGAAAAATCTAAGAAGTTCTTTGAAATCCATAAATAAAAAGCATTTTCATGAGAATGAGTGAAGCGGTGATAGGTCCTATGCTGAATCAAGGCCTCTGGCCTTTATCAACTCATGTAACATGAAAACCACAGTTAACAATCTCATTCCAGGTTTAAAGATAAATTTAAAAATTAAAATAGTTACTCATTACCTTGCAAAATTTTATTTCTTTTTATTTCATCCATTATTTTGCCTTAATGCTGCGGTTTTCCACCTTACCTAAAACAGAACAGGTAAACTTGTAATATGGACTTTTCATCGCTGTACTAATCTCCTAGGCTCCTAGAGTCCTGCTCTAGCCTCAACCTGACTTTTCTGTACTTTAATGTAATGTTGCTTTGACTTACAGAGGTGAATAACACTGGGACAGACTCCTTTGTGCAGCTGCATCTTCTACAGTTGAAGTGGAAAGTAACACATTATAAATGCTGATGATGCTTCCAATTGGCATTGCAAGCATTATGACTGGGGATGCTGAGCCAATTTGGACAAAGAGATTGACAGCATAAAAGATAGTGATGCATGTACTAATCACACAAACCAAGGGCCACACTGCCACAAAGGCTAATTTTGCTTCCCAGCATGTCTCAGAACATTTCACTGCACAAGGTCACATAAAGAAATAGTACAGCACTGGGACCATCCCTGCTGTAACTCAGCATCCCTTTTTTTTCCCCCAGAAAGGCTCTGCTTGTGTTTTAGGAGAACCAGAATGCAGCTGGGGGAAAGAAAAAACATCTGAGACAATGCTCTAACCCTCCATCTTCTTCAGCAGCACACACAGGAGTACAGAGCCCTGTGATGCTGTTGCTCAGTGCTGCAAGACATTACAATCTTCAGAACTGTCACAAGACCTGGAACAGGTCTTTGTCTAGAAAGACAATTTAAGGCAAAGGCCATTTAGGCTACTATCACCTGAATCCGGTCTCCAATTTCTATATTCAGCTGAGGTCAGATGAAGGATTTTAATTAACTGTCAGAAGAATTAATAAAACTTTATAACATTGTGAAAATAATCAGAAAGTCATTGGGTACTGCTTCTTCAAAAGCATGAGTACACTGGGTTCAAAACGATTCCGTTTTCTGTATAGCCCCTCTAGTATTTACTCTTGGTGCCATCTATAGGTAGCCCTTACTGTAAAACATTAGTCCAATAAGAGTCAAATGTGTTATGATCACTGATACATTTTTTTCTATTACAGAAGCTGTTAGGCTCTTAGTAAGCAGAATTAAATTTCACTTGTTTTTAAATTATATCTAAGCATGATTTATCTAAACTCAAGACTCCAACTCATCTTCATTTCTTCACATTTTTAGAATTTGCTCAAGTAGCCACGGAATGTCTGAAAACTGAAATTGTGATATAGGCAGAAAGTCCAGACAAAAATCTCAGTCTAAAATAGCTATAAAAGCTGAAATTTTTTTTTCAGTCAGCATACCATATAGATGTAGGATTTTGTGAAAGCATTATTACACTGGTATGAAAACATAACTATTTTGGAGTTTTACCTAGAATAGCAAAAGAAAACCTTCTAATACCCCCTTCTAAAACACTTACAATGAAAAAAACCTCATCCTCCTCTGCCCCAGCAAAATGAAAAGGGAAAAAAATTGCTTTATTAGTAGGCCATGAAGAAAGGATCCTAGGAAAAGAACTTTAATATATGCAGTATTATTGCACTTATTTATGATGTAGTATGTTTTGCCTGTCTTGCACACGTGTACCCTCATGATGACTTAGTTCTTTCATGATGTAGGAGAGAAGAAATCTATTCTTGCAGTCTAAATGCAAAACCTGTATTTGCAATAACCTAAAAGGAAAAAAAATGGTTCATGTGCATGTGGTGTGTAGCAGACTTCAATTTGTTTTATTCAATATAAAACCCTTAAAGGTAAAACTAATAACCAAATCCATGGCACTTCCCCATGTTCAATTCAGGATCATGCTTGGTTTTGGTCTCTCAGTTAAACTAGAATACTTTTTACAAACCACAAGCATCACCCAAAAAATTCTGTTGAGTTGTAACCTTTAGCAATTGCCTAATTTAAATTATTACCAAGAAACAATCTGAAAAGCTCCAGCTATGGTATATAAAAAGGGTCTACATGAGAAGGAAAGTCTCTTTAGTTGACTGTTCAAGTAGACTTAGGAGAAGAAAAGTAAAAGAAATTGAGAAGTAAGATGTAAAACTTAAACAATAAAGGAAATAAAATGTTGGAGTAACTTTCCAGCATTGTACTGGACTATGCATCACTTCCTATTTTTAGACTGTCTGTCCTTCTAAAATGATTCAATAGATCAGCCACAGGTTTTGAAACAAATACTAGGACTGTTGGCTGAAACCTCATGGCTCACAAAGTATATCATGTACTATCAGAATGGCCCCCTTTATCCTTACAATGTATGAAATAAAAATCTGAATGGATGACAGAAGAAACATCAAATGAAGACATTGTTCATAATCATAAATACAAGTCTTTTTAACCTCACTTTACACCTTTAGAAGGTATATCAGCCTTAGAATGTGAGTACACTCAATTATCGCATGTGCTCTGAAACATATTGATGTAAACAGTCGATTTTTCATTGAAATGTATAACCAGCTTCATTCAAACAGAACTCATTTAAGATGTGATAGAAGCAGAAGGAGAAAACAAACCTAAAATTAAAAAAAAGGAAAATAAAGGATTTTAATATTACCACAAAAAAAATCTTAACTGATGTGTTCTTTTATATCATAGCAAACGATAAATAACTTCGATGTCTCATTTTTAGAGTTGTAATGTATTTACAAAAGATAGGCAAAGGTACAAGGCATTATTTTTCCAAGTGTGATATAGTGCCTGCAGTGAATTGTTGTATTTACATGGTGAATACACGGGGCCTGACAAACCCCTACCAACATTTACATGCCTTCAATAAGCTCTGTCAAGTACATTCCTCTGACATCCTCCCTACCTACCTTTCCTGTTTTATACTTACCCTGGAATCCAGATCATTTAATTAGCTAATAAATGCTATCAGGAAAAGGTTTGTCTGATGGTTTTTTGACTCTTCAACTGCATGTTATAAACTGATTGCTTGTTGCCCAGTGATGCAAACTGATTACCTGAGTTAAAACCCTTAATTAAATAGCCATTAATTAAACTCACAGTTAAATAGAACACATGATATTTTGTAATTAAAACTAATTGTTGTACACAATATCTTTTAATTCAATGCATTTATATGACCTGTTAACAGTATATGAAGCTTGAATACAAAAGAAGCATTGTGACTGAAGTTAAAAAAGGCATATACCATATGTTTCAAATGGGAAATAACTATATAGCAATAAATAGTTATTATTTATAATAGCTTTTATCATTTTGTATCACATTTAAACTAGCTCACGATTATCTCAAACACTGAGGCCACTTTTTAATACCTGTACATATACAATGCATTTTCCATGAGGTGATTACTGCTCTCTAAGTAGAACATTTGACTGGTGGTGGCATCTACTATTATTAGAACACAATAACTCAGGTTTTCTTTAGCAGAATATAAATAAGCACAAAATCATTCCAGTTCAACATTTAAGAATTTGAAGATGTTTCCCTGACCTGGTAAACCAGTTTCCTTCCAAGGCTTTTCCCAATATCCCCATTTGTTTTTTGAGCTCCAGCACGGCTTCCTTTCACCTCCAGACAAGACTCAGAGAGCTTTCTAACTTCACCCTTGTCCATGTAATTCCCCTGCCTGAACCATTCCTTTCCCTTATCCTTAGCCATCTGAGGCTAGTCAGGTCATCCTGCTCTTTCAGAGCGGAAGCTATTTCTTTTTCATCCTCCCAGGACAGTTCACAGACCACTGGGACTAGACTAAAGGAGAGCTGGAAGGGAGGTGATTTTTATCACAGCAGGGCAAAAGGTAAGATAAAAACATCTTATGCAACTCCATACGACAGAGAGAAAACCACTACAAAATATGTAGTTACCTTTGCTGAGGATACATACGAAAAACAATGGCCCTTTTCAGGAGAAAAGTTATCTTTAAATCACTAGGCTTTTGCTGGTCTATTTTTCAACAGCCCCTTCACTTCCCTGTTACACATAGGTAGATTTTCACCCTCCTATGGAATAAACTCAGATCAACACTGTGAATTCTGCCAGTTTTCACAGATGAAGCAGTAAAGAAAAAGAAGAGAAAGAAAGTATAACTCATTTATTCTTCACACTCAAAGTCCTCATATAGGGAATAATGACCCAAGAAATTGATGTATGTTCTAGGTGAATTTTTTATTAGAGGGTCCAGGAAAAAAAAAAAAAAAAGAAATTGAATAAGGTTTGCCCAGCATGATCTCTGTATAATATAGAGTACTTGGGGTTTTTATATTCAAAGTAGACAAATAATTTCCTGGTTGGAAGCTTCTGAATAATGGTACTTTCCTCTATTTTGAGTTCCTCTAATTTTTTTTTCTTTTGTCAATTAAAAATAACTTGATAAAAATAACTTTATTAAGAATAACTTCATAAAATGCTTATAGTTTAATCCCTTAATGAGAATCAGCACATAGTACCAATTTTATTCAAATGCATTTAAAAATCTTACCTACTTGCTGCAAAAAACTGAATTATCTGAAAGTCAAGTCAATGTCAAATTAAATCTTGCTTTTATCCTGCAAAAGAAGGCTCAGGAAGATCCAAAGAGCTGCAAGATTAAGGCAGCATAACTAATAACTGAAAGCAAAGATAACTCACTTGGTTTTGTGTGGGGATTCAGAGTGTCGCCATGGAGGATGGCTTTTGTTGGCATGGGGCCTTGGGAGAGACAGGTGTGCTGAATCTGGCAGTAGGCAAGACAAAGAGCAGGATAGTTAACAGGAGATTAGGCAAAGAGACTGTAATCTGTAGGCACTGGAGATACAGAGGATGTAACCCTAGAAGATGGAGTTTGTAGCTGCTGACCTGTTAGTTTGGAACAGTCTATAAGAATGTGCCTTCTACAATAAAAGTTGGCTTTCTATGTACCCGGTGGAGTCCATGTTTCAGTCACTGACAAATGGTGCCCTGTGTGAGGATGATCTGATACGCCTAGCTGTGTGTCCGTCGGTGAGCTCTGTGGAACTTGAAATGCTGCTGAAAGAAGCAGGAAAGCTGGCCAGCAATTAATCCCTTCAGAGTTGAAGGTGTGCCACGGGGGACATGGGGGCTGGACAATCCTCATTGGATAGCCATTTTTTCGAACTCATGTCTCATTTACTTGAAAAATATGGAAAGTCCATGCCTTCCCAATCCCTTACAATTATGCTGCATTGGGCGGCTTTCCAAGTGCCCACCCTAAACCCAAGGACTGCTATTTTGTCAGAGGTGTGGGACAAAGTGGGAGATATATTATGGGATCATGTTCCAAGAGGAGATGAGGTGGCCACTCAAATGCTGCCTGCCTGGAGAGCGATAGTGGAGGCTATTAAAGCACAGGGAAAGACTAACAAAGAGAAAGCTGCTTCTGAAAGCAGTTCCCTTTCTGAACTGTCAGCCAACAACCCTAAGTCTGTCGGGGCTGTGGGGGCAGAACCAGAGGATGGCCCCTTGTCCCTCAACCTGCCTGATCCTAGAGGGGAGCCGGACAGTATTGTACAAGAGTTCGCACCGCCCCATGCCATGCGGCACCATCCGGAGCTGTGTTGTGGCGAGCAGCTGCAGCTGGGGGGCCCTTCCTGGTGGTGTGCTCCCTCTCTGTTTGCCCTCTGTGACAGTGCAGCGGCGGTGGCAGACACAGTGGGAGCGGCACAGTGCCAGAGCGGCAGCAGAGAGCACGCAGCACCGGTGAGCACACGGCAGCGAGCACACGGCAGCGAGCACACGGTGCAGTGGCACCGCCCCAGCGAGCACATGGCACAGCCGGGGGATGGCAGCGAACGACGCACCAGGTACACAGCAGGTCCAGGGGGGGAAACACATGTGAAAGATGGATGTTTTAGGATTGGCTTTCGCGGATTATGTGTTGTATGTAAAGTTATGTTTGTAGTTAGTTGACGATGTTTAACTGTTGGTGTAATTAGGGTTGTTGTAATTTTGTTGTAAAGGTTTGCATTAACAAAAGGGCCGATGGGCAGCAAAAGGGGGAGGAATTAGAACCACCTTGGAAGGTCCTAGGAGGTGAGGTGACAATCAAACCAGGACCATTCCCTGTCCAAGACTGAGCATGTTTTAAAAGGGTGGTCCTTGGGAGGAGCCAGAATTAGCAAACTGAGCATGCTCTAAGTGGGCAGCCTGGGGTAGGAGCTGGCCAGATCAGCCCTCTGATCTGAAAGTATCCTTGTGCAAGGATATGTGCAAAGACCTATGCAAGGCGTGACACCAGCCTCCCCTCTTTGTGCCTCTGGTCTCCAGCGAGGGCTATGCATTCAATGCTGTAAAACTACTGTTTTATCAACTTTGTATCTCAAATAAATTTTACTTTTTTCATAAATATGAACACATTTTTCACACACGGCTCTCTGCACATAGGCGGTGAGAAGGCAACCCAAAGAGCCCAGCAGGACTGGCAGGGGCAGCATCGTATCCCTGCTCCCCACCCCCGGCAGGCCTGGAAAGGCACCGCCCGTGCCCTTCCGGAGCCCTGCGAGCTGCCCCAGCCCGGCCGCCCGACCCGCGCTGATGCCTTAAATTGGCTACCTATAAACAGAGACCAGACAGGAACAAAGGAATAAAGGTGGTATTTATTTGAAAGGCCTTCAGGTGCACACTTCGGGGTCCAGAGGTTCTGCCTCAGTGGATCTCAAAAATGGACGCCCCGGTCACGAGTGCTTCATGCTTTTATAACAATAGCAATTCACCAACCAGAACCCAGCCAATGATGTGATTTCCCCCAGCCTGCCCCCCTCTTCCCAAGATGATGGCTTACAGTTCTTGTTTCGGGATGTCCTTGGAGGGCAAGTTAGAGGTTTTGTTATGTCTATCTTCGCACAGAGAGCAGCATAAGAGAACAGCATTTAACAGGCTACAGTTATTTAACTATTTAACTAGCAGTACAGAATTTGAAAAATGTAAAAGTTAAAGGCATCAGCGCCACCCCCGCCACTCCTGCTAAAACAGGTTCTAATTTTTGAACAGAAAAAGGGGAGATGTGAGGATTCAGAATGTCTCCACAGAGGATGCCTTTTGTTGGCGTGGGGCCTTGGGAGAGACAGGTGTGCTGAATCTCACGGTAGGCAAGACAAAGAGCAGGATAGTTAACAGGAGATTAGGTGAAGAGGTCTGCAGCCGTTGGAAACGTAAATGATGTAACCCTAGAAGGTGAAGTTTGTATCTGCTGAACTGTTAGTTTGGTACAGTCTATAAGAATGTGCCTTGTACAATAAAAGTTGGCTTTGCAAGCATCCAGTGAAGTCCATGTTTCAATCACCGAGAATTTTACTTTCGGGGTACCCCGCTTTGTGTGCAGCATGGAATTGGTCTCGCACCTTGTCCTAAAGTTTAAAGTTCTTATTAGCATGGCTGCCTTTGCTGGGGTGAGAGCGGTGATCATGAAGTACAGATCTCAGTGAAGTAGTAAACTGTATTTGTAACATGACCATACAGATGAAATGGTTTTCCTCACGTGCCTGAATCTGAAGGCTATTCTCAGTTGTAAAGGGTTACAGTCAAGAACGCAGCATTATAAAGTAATATTAATAGAACAGACTATTCACAATCGCTCTTGACTACTGATAACTGCTATTAAGTTGCAGGCATAGTGCAACTCCAAATTTCATCAGTCATCATGAAACCTACCCTTTTCTCACCTTTAGCTGTGAACATCAGCTGAAAGGTCTTGCTATGTGCCCTTTGTTTACAATATTCCAAAGCAACCTTTCAATTTTACTGGATTATTTATCAAGGAGATACAGATCTGCAGTGATGAGACATTTGTCTCCCTAAGTATCAGACTCGATGTGAAGTGAGAAGATCTGCATTCATTTTAGGGATCTGCATATATGTTTCTAAGTTACAATATTTATGTCCTGGGTTGCAAAATAAGACGTGACCAAAAGCACGTATTCTATCACCATCTTCATGTTGAAACCAGGTGGGGCAGTGCTCCCTGCCTCCCCCACCTCTGGATTATCCTCTCTTATTGGACCATCAGTGCCTTGCCCATGGCTCACAGATAACTCGCCCCTTTTAATGGCCCATATCTCCTGTTAATGGCCCATCACTGCCTTATCCCAGAACTCACCATCCCATTATGAGACACTCCACCCAGAGGGAGGAACCAGGCAGTCCATCCTGGATATAAATTGGGATTTTGAAAACCACAAACAGCTTTCCCACTGGATTTTTCCAGAGGACAAGAGCTACATACTACACTGGACCTTCTGAGGAAGACCAGACTTTTCTACAGGATCACCTCTTCAACAGAACTACATCCATCACTTCAGGAGGACTGCAGCCACCTCCTTATCAGACTGCCACTGCTGCCCTGACTGTCAGGGTGTCAGGTCGTATCTGGCTCTGTCAGTTTACACCAGTATTTCTCCTGCCTTGTTTTATATATATATGTGTATATATAAATATTTCCCATATGGGAATATTCCTATTTCCCATATCTTTGCCTGAAAGCCCTTGATTTCAAAATTATAATAATTCAGAGGGAAGGGGGGTTGCATCTTCCATTCCAAGGGGGGTGTCTGCCTTTCAAACCAAGACAATTTATCTCTACACAAGAAGTAGAGCTGAGAATATGCCAGTTCTGCTGGTAATGGCATATATTACTTAATACCCCTCAAATTGTGGCCTGTGCTAAAAAAAATAGTCCACTTCTCAAATGAATTTATTCTTGTGTAAGTGCTGTATTAAAAAATGGTACACACAGTAATAGCAGAATGAGACCTACATTGAATCTCTGTTCCTTCACTCTACCCCAGTTTTATCACCCTGTGTTTTTTCCTGTCTACCATCATCTCTCTCCTTCTCAGTGTTTGCCTCTATTCCACTACCTTTACAACTCAAATAAAACATGATCACAGAACTTGCACAATATTTCTTCTCTTATTCTTGTTTGGTGCACCCCTCCTGCTACATATGCTCTGTATGTCCACTAAACTGTTCAGGATAAAATGGAAATTCTATCATTTTCTGTTTGCCCAGTACCTAAAATGACTATGTTCAGCCTTGACTGCTTAATTAATGTTACTAGGAAGTCAGGGATTATGATTTATGTGGAGTTAAATTTGTTACAGTAATATCTGATATCTAACCCTTTTTAATGTTTTTCTTCTTATGTATACCATTAAGTAGGAAAACATGGACAACTGGGGAACAAAGAAACTCAGTGTCATAAAAACAATAACAAGGAAAAAAAAACATCATAAGCATCTCTGAGGCATCATAATAAGGCACCTATTGCCTTGTCAATTGTGTCTCAACACCAAAATCCATGAGAATCACTACCTCCTCTCAGGATGAAATTCAACCCCTGTATCACCAATATCCTTTTAAGCGCTCCCACTGGTCTTGCTGTTGATGCCATAGCATCTAAAACTAAATACAGGATAGTGTATCAGTAACCACTCCACCCTCAGCTATTCCAATAACTGTCACAACGAATATGAGGAGCAGCTGAATTGACCTACATCACTGCTCACTCACTACTTTATGTTCACAGCATTGGCACCAAGGGTTTGTTTGCTGTATTTCAAATCTTTGTTTTATTAAATGACAACAGTTTTTGCATTGTATTTTCATTTATATGCACCAAAAAAAAAAAAAAAAAAATCAAAGGCCTTTGTTATCTACAAACCTTTAAAAATTCTCAGTGCATGCAGTTTCCAGTCTTTTCAAAGTCTGAAACACGAGTTGCTATTCACACCTGAAATCTGTCATAGGGTGTAAGTGAAAAACTGATAATACTATAGTGTGTTAATATAGTATTCATTAGGAAAACACAGCAATCGAGCAAAAGTTATGACATAAATTTGCCAACATAAAAGGATGATCAGGAACATATTAAGGAAAAAATGCCTAAAGCATGAAAAAATAAAACATAAACATTGTTAATGAGAACATTTGCCTGTATTCTTCTGGCCATCTCTGAGACAGACACAAGGCCAAAGGTCCAAGATTACAGACTAGACCAGGACTTCTTGGTAAGGTAAAAAATGAAATAGTATTCCAGTACCATAACTACCATAACTATTTACAGAATCTAACCTTTCAGAATACAATATGGACCAGAAACATGACAGCAATACAGATTATGAGAGACTTCTTTCAAAGAAGATAAACTTAATTTGGGATTAAATTTCAGTTACATTCTACCTTAGTCACTATTAATTTTATTTATATGACTAACACGTGAACACTGGCAGAATTTTTGTCATGGTCTAAAAAATGTGAGTTCCAGTAATGGGAACTTATAGTGTATTTTGCTACTTAAAAAAGAGCTACACCATTTTTCCCACTAGATGAACTTGTAACAGAAAGCAGAAGAGAGACACTAGACAAGAATGACTTAGAAAGTACTCTCCCTCTGACACATATGGATTCCCAAAAAATGCCTTCTTTGCACATCGAAAAACAAAGTTGTTGAAAGCTCTTAGATAAACACAAACAGAACTTGTTTAGGTCCTCTGCTTTGCCCCCATTTATCACCAACTGTTATGCTTGTACTCCTGAATTCTATTCAACCATCCTTTGCCAAAACAAATCGCTTTTGTGCAGTAAACAAAATGTGTAAATTTGGTGTTCTGGAAGAGCTGAGCCTCTTGCCTTCTTGACAGTGGGTGAAGAAGGGGTGAAAAACTTGCCTTGACCAAGCAGACCTGCATTTTGACAGTCTGCTGACCATAACCTAAGCTTGTTATACTATTCAGGGATTTCTTACATAACACGGTCTAAAACATTAGTAATTGTTAGGAACTGGCTGGAGTAAATTTAGCAAGCAATTTAAATAAAAGAATTTTTAAATGTTCCAAATAAAACTCATGTATCAGTTCTGTGTGATTCTCATCTATAGCAAAGTCTACAGAACTGCAAGGGGGATGTCGATATTAAAAGTGAAGGCACCCTAGGAATCGGTAACTGTCCAAGCCAGCACATTCTACCATGGCTGCAGAGGATGACAACACCAATTAAAGGGATCACTCTGTGCACTCTATCAGATAATTATCCAGATAAGGTCAAGGCTCACATTCTCCTCAAGTGCTCTGATAATGGTTTGTTACAGCAGCCCATTTCAAGTCACATTAGGCTGACAGCTGGTGTATGGAATACATTTCAGCACAGCTGCAACAAAACAGGCTGGAGATTAATGGCAGGGGGGCTGGCAGTCAGGAGGACAGGCTTCTGCTCTCCCCACTTCCTCCCCAAGGGCTGGGAAAGTGCACATAAGGCTGCACTTTCTCTGCAATCCCAACAGGATATGCACCCCCAGTGTGTGTTACTTCTGTAGTCACAGGAGACCTGGGCATTGAACAGGCAGCTTCTGCATCCAAGGGTTTCTGCTGATGGGCTTTGAAGACAAATGTCTCTTGCGGTGTTAAGAGTCCACCCCTGGGATTCTTGTTATTTGCACAAGCCCTGCAGAGATACCATAGCCAAGCCCTGCATTAAGGGCTATTTAATTGTTTTAATGAAGTCCTTTTTTCATCTATACTTTATTTTTAAACCTGAATTTTCAAAACAATATTGTAATGACTAAAAAGCACTTTACACTGTGGTTAAATATATAATTTTAAAATTACCAATGCACATACGCCCTTGTTAAGGTCTAACTAAAATACAGAACTTAACAAAAAATATACTTTTTACTTCCACTGATGCTAATGAACTTTAACTTATGCCTATTGGTGCCACTCTTTGACTTTCAAACACCTGCTGTAGCTGCAGACTCTATTCATTTGATATTAAGCCTTGCTTACAAGAATTTATTTATGGATGAAGTCTTCAGAGAAGGCACATTATGATTTCCCTACATAATGAAAGCACTTCTTAAATTTTTTAATAATCTGAGAAGCCAAGATAACCAAAGTTAGCTTCTTAATTCCATACTTGAAGCAGCTGTTTAAGTGACCTCATTCAAAAAAAAACCAAAACCCAAAAAACTGCACATTTCCTATTAACATTACTGAGAGCTGCTGAGTGCTCAGAACAGAAAATACAGTTACATATTCAGCTTCATTATTTTCATTTAATTCATCATGCCACAGTTCAGAAATTATGGTCAGAAAGATTTTAGATCAAATTTTCAAATGCAAGCTGCTGAGGTTTTTCACCTCTCAGGATTTCACTTCCTAGATTAGAAAAGGAATTTGGCACTCTGACATCAGTGAGATTGCTCAGATAAAAAAAACAAATAGATTGTACTCTCTTGTGTCTTAGATTTAACACTGTCCTATTAACTCCTCTTTGAAACTCTGTCTAAATGCCAACTAATTAATCCTTACAACACAGTGGGAAGAAAATGCTGCATTTTACAACTGGAAGAGGAGAAGCAAAAGCCACACCTGCCACAAGAAGCATATAACAGCATGTAGGAAAGCTCAGAAGTTCTGTCCTCAATCCCCATTATTACATCTGGGCATCCTGCTGTACTGTGCACACTGACCCCATAGGCTGTCCGGCTCAATCATTTATCAACAGCACAAAGTAAGAGGTGGCAGTGCCCATGCATCAACAGCCTTGCTGTTACTGCATAATCTTTTGATTACACCACTCTGTCAAGTGCCTAAAATAGCTGTCTTGAGACAGCATGCTATCCTGCAGCACACCTTTTGAGGTCCCGTAGTAATTCCCTTTGTAACAAGAAAATTACTCTCTACCTCCAGTGACAGGATACTACCAGAACAGGCGGGCCAATTAAAGGGCTGGCTTCAAATAGTTTCATCCGTCAGCCTTTTTATGTGTTGGGATTTCATGACAGATCATGACTGTTTGTTAGTTCACAGTATGCTTTAGGATTTTGCTCATGTGACTACAATGTCAACTGCCTAAATTGTGCTGATCATAAGAAAGGAGTAAATACTATTCCAGTGCCAGAAGGTAGGCTGCATGGATACTCTGGTTCTAACCATGTACAGCAGGCACATCCACTGGATGGCAGAATGCTTGAGATTGGCAGGGACTTCTGGAGCTCATCTTCTCTAACCCACCTGCTGGGACACCTCAATAAATCAGATTGTTCAGGTCTGCGTCCACATGGCTTTTGAATACCTTCAGAGAGCCTCCAAAGAGCCTGTGCCAGTGCTTAGTCACCCTCACAGTGAAAAAGTGTTTCCTGATGTTAAGAGGGAACCTTCAGTATTCCAGGTTGTGCCCATGGTGTCTGGTCCTGTCACGGGGCATCAATGAAAAGAGTCTGGCTCCCCCCTCTTTCCACGTTCCCTTTAGGTATTTACATACATGGATGAGATTGCCTTTGAGCTCCATCATTGGTCATGCAATCCTTCAACAAGCACCAGTACACAAAAGTAGAGGTTTAAAGTGCACATATTCAGAGTGAATGCAGCATGAAGAGAGGTTGATGCATGCATATATATCAAGCAGTAACATTTTCTTCAAGCTTAAGAAACCTCGCCCATAGCAGATTTTGACTTTTTTTTAAAAAACTGGTTTCTTCCCTTATATTTATGACTGTTAAGCAATAATTCACTATCTAATTCACTAGTTTGATTTTGAATTTGAAAGCAAGAACACAAAGCTAAGTCCTTCCTGTGTTAAACAACAAATGCAGCAGCCATGCCCAGGAGGCACCATTTTGAAGATCTGACTGCACCAAAACTTTCATGCTATCTGTTAATAAAACCTTTTGAAAATATTTAGACATCTTTAGTCTTGGATCTTAAAAATGAAATATTTTGTTCTTACAATAGTGGAAGGGTATGAAAGCCAGGGTTTAAAAAAATTCAGTGCAAAAACTTTTTAAACACCCTTTAGACCAAAGTACCTTGTCTTTTTAGGGCCTCTCTCCTCACTCTATCAGCATGTAAAGCCCAACACTTTTTTTTTAATAAGGCATTCTCCTTATAAAGCACACCTGCCTACCCACCAAATATGCATAAGATGAAATGCCTCTAAGTATAGCTGCTCCCTTCTGCAAACAACACCTTTTAAAAAGAAAGGTGTACAGCAAGCTAACTTGCCTTTTAGGCTTTTTAGATATTACTTACTCTGCATCTCACTCTTATATCTTACTCACCTTCTACAAAGATTTCTTACAAACATAATACTACTATTTAATTTCCTTTCACTGCTTTGGAGCAAAATAGTAAAAAGCAGAATTTTTTTCCCATAATAAATTATCTTAAGTGAATAGACCTTTATCATTATAGGAATTTAAAAAGAAGTGTTGGAGATGATTAAAGTTTTGATCTGTGAAGTGTTTGCAGTAATGATTCACTGTACATATAAAAAACTTAGTGAGAAACAAAGCCTAAACTGCATTGTACCGTGACGATAGGGTTGAAAATCCTGCTGAAAACTCCTAGTATTTCACTGTTAAAGTAAAAATTAAGGGAAAATATCTAATCCAGCATATATAAAACAGCATAATTATTTTTCTCTCGTAAAACTTGCTCCAAATCTTTGGCCAGAGTTAAACTCACCAGGACACAGTTCCATAATGGTATCTGCTGAAATTGTAGAAAGAAAGAGAGAAAGAGAGAAAGAGAGAGAGAGAGAGAAAGAGAGAGAGAAAGAGAGAGAGAGAAAGAGAGAAAGAAAGAAAGAAAGAGAGAAAGGAAGAAAGAAGGAAAGAAAGAAAGGAAAGAAAGGAAAGGAAGGAAGGAAGGAAGGAAGGAAGGAAGGNAAGAAAGAAAGAAAGAAAGAAAGAAAGAAAGGAACCCTGAATTAGGCTAGGACAAGAGTGAAGCTTAGTTTATGTGCTTTTTTATGAACAAAATGTAACTTGAAGACATGGTTGCTAGGATATGGAAGGATGGGAGGGTAAAGCACTTTCTCTTATTTCTCTCCTGGTACGGAGGAGTTGTTTATTTGTTTGTCTTTCAGCAGGCAGAATTTCAAACATTCAATGCTACGTGGACAGAAGCTGAGAGTAAAGCTGTTTATCATTATTAACATAACAATGCACTTCATATTAAAATAAATCATCTAACTTTACAGAAAACATTATGTTCAAAACCTCTGCTGATTATCATATCCCTGTAGCATGCTACCAACATTAAGGTTTACATTTTTATTTCTTATTCCTTAGCTGAAATACTTGCTGTTGAAGCATAAACTAACCTCCCTTTGTTTTTTGAGGGTCTTACATACAAGAAACTCCCTATTTACATCACTATAAAGGGTAATGTGTATCTTATTTCCCAAGAGTGGGATACTGCAGGATAAATAAAATCTGGTTATAAAGCTAAACTCTAAAACTGATTTTTAGACAGGAGTCTTGCATGAGTGTAGAGAGAAGATCAATTTCACAACAAACAAGCAAACAAACACAAAAAGTACTAAATGCTGGAACTCATGGTTCTCTCATCTGACTATTTTGCTAAGGTGGAAAGCACACCAGGTTATATGGGAATTGGACAAAATAATCAGCAATAAGTAGCAAAGACTGCTCTTATCCAAGTGCCAATCCTACTTCAGAAAGGAATGAAATTCATTGAAGTAAATTAAATTTTTGACAAGGACATGAGCTTAGGAAGTATTACGGATAATTTTCGTCATACTAAACTAAAAAGTATATCCTGTTTAACAGGTACATTTTAATTCAATGGAAAATTTTGCATTCCAGGGGATGACCGTAGTTCAAATATTCTAACAAATAACTTTTCATCTATAGTTGATTACAGTTCAAACATGCTGTAAGAGTTAACACTATTATCAGTACCTATGGCGTTTCCTCATTGTAAATGCACAAAATAGAGAATATTGGTTGAAGTGGTAGTAATTATAAATTTGAATGAACTGCTAAAGTGGATTTATTGCATAGATCATTGAAATGTTAAAGCAATTAGAACAATTTTTTTCAGCAGATTAATTCAGGAAAAATTCCAAGCAACAGTAAAGTAGCTCTTAGAAAATAATTGCTAAAACAGTAAATTGAGTTCATAATCAACAAAGATGTGAATTTAATGAAGCACAGTTTCCTCCTGAATAGATGGCATGTCATGTCACCCTAACCAACCTTTGTACAGGTTACTTGAAACCATATTTTGAGGAAAGAAAACAAACTACTATAGCAATGTTGGCACACAGATCACATTTCTGCTGGAACTGCTTTAATTTAGAGAAACTGTAGCAGCTCATCACTGAAATGTAGCCTCAAGACCACAAAGGATGTCGAAGTAAGAGGATAGAAGGAGAGACAATTTTAGTCATGGTGGTATCATGATAGCTATGAGAGAAACTACTTCACTAACTAGTTCCAAATGCTCATCTAAGTAAATGCTCAAACAAACTTTAAACAGGAAGAATTTGGGGCTGCTGTGTAGGCTAAAGCTAGGAGAAGAGATGCATTAGCTATCTGAGAAAAACTAGGATTTTTGGATCCATTTTGTGGTACATTTAAAATCTATTTGGTTACAGACAACAGATTGCCATATTGTTTTAAATCTGTAGTGGCATTTTATGTTACCATCTAAATACAGCTTGGATGCTGCCTTTTAGAATATCACAAGGAGTTCTGAATCTCTTAATGTATCCAAAAAAGGGCAGCCCAAAGTGCCAAGGCAAAAACGCCACATCTGAAAGCCAGGTTCCAGTATTTGATTCAATACAACTGGGGGGAGTAGGGGATATTGAACAGGCTGCAAGTTTATCCCTTTCCAGGTGAGAGGGGGTTCTGACAGGCAAACCCAGGTTGCTTTAGGAATCTGCTCTAGTAACAATCCTTCTCTGTCTCAGCTGGATGGCACCATCCATGTCCCTAGCTACTGCAGCTGGTCATGCTACAGTGCAAGAGTTGCACTCGAAATGTTGTTAGTCTATTTAGTGGTTTAAAAGTCTGAAGAAAACCTACTGCTTTTCTCTGGGGCTGTGCTCACCCATTCAACGTTCCTCTGCATCCTAAGGTTTCAGTCTTCTTAAGGATGCATGGGGTAAAAAATACTCAAGCTATGGGCATCCTGAGGTACTTGCTGAGAGCCATACATTGTTCACAGTGGGGATCTCCTCTTCCTAGGTCCTGGAATCTGCTTGAGTCTATCATAAATGTTCTTATGACAGCCTACCTCCTTCTGCATGCTTCCCAGGCACAGTCAGGGAGTGCACGCTGTCCTCCCTCACACTGCTGTGTGTTTGTCCTGCTGTGACTATTCAGGAGTGCCAGCCTCCTGCCCTGGGTGTTCCCAAAGCAAGGCAAAGGCAGGGAAACCACAGGTATGTGGCCACCAGACAACTGCTGCCCCTGCTAAACCCAGCTCTTGCCAAGGCAGGGCCAACATGTCCTGAGACACTGTCAGGTCAGCACCAAGCCTGTGACGTCCTATCATCAAAGCCAAAATTGTATATACTGGATTTCGGAGTGGGAGAGATGATGGAGAATTCAGCACCAGCTCCTGTAACATTTGCTTTTGGCCTGTTTAGCCAAAACAAGACTTGAAATCTTGCATAAAACAGAAAAAAAAAAATTAGTCTGATTTGTGGTTTTAATTTGAAGAGAATGCCTGGCAGAAATTCTTCTCCCACAGCACCTTGGCTGTTGAGCCAAGTTCTTAATAGGGACCAGGATACAACAGCTGACTACAACCTCTGAAGGGGAATATTTCTCTGGAGGAGACACTGAAAGGACTTCCTAGGAAGACTGCCTAATGGGACCTGGAACAATCCAGAGCTGAGTGCAAGTAACAGGGTAGGCACTGGGTTGGGGTTTTTCCTGGCCAGAGGCATAAGACTACAAGGCTCATTTTTGCATGGACAGCTCTCCAATGGCATCTCTGTCAGAAACCCTTCTCATTGGAGTGACCAACATATGCTTAGATGGAGACTGTAGCTGCTACAGGGGAGGCTTCAGCTTGTAGAGGCCACCTAGGGCCCTGGCAGATGACAAGAGTCACAACAAACATGCTCTGTCGTGCCAGACTGCACAAAGGCTGTCCAACACCGACAGAAACTGCACATCCATTCTGCATTTCTGGGATCTGTATGGATCAGTCAGTTTCAGTTAACAAATTTTTAGTCTGTTTTTTTTTTTGTTTTGTTTTGTTTTTTAAATTTAATTGCTCCAGTATGAATTGGCCAAGTACATTTTGGCACAGCAATCCTGTTATCTGAAGACAATAAGGAGAAAAAAAAATTTGGAAACTCTGGGAAATTTTACTTGTTTCTCTTGTCATATAGAAATGTACGAGGGGCTAAATCTTGCCATTTAATCTTTCTCTTTCCTCTAGGAGAAAACCAGAAGTAAAAAATACCACAGAGTTGGAAGAATAAGTGCTTTTGGTGCTCTTTTCTGTAACAGGAAAACCTTCATTAATAATTAAATCAAGAGATGAATCAATGAAAGACCGTAGAAATAATCTGATTGATACAATATGGAAATCTGACATATTTTGAAAAACCAGAAACAGGATACACATAAAGTGCTACTTCACCTGGAATGTAACCTATTTTGGGTTTACCTAGTTTCTCTTACTGTATCAAATATGTATATTATTTTTTGTTGGAACAAAATGTCTGCAGTGAGATTATCCAAAAAAGTCCTGCTGATTTCATGAAACTTTAATTGGAACAGTATTTGCAAAGGCTTATCTTATTTGAAAAGACTATTTTACTGATCCATTTATGAAAAAATTAGAAAGTTCATCCTGAATTGTTGTAATAACTATTACTCACCTATGAATCAAAACCAGGAATAAAGAGCAAGAAATATGGAAATAACTGTAGCTTAATCCAGCCATTGAAACGGTGAATGAAAAGGCTGGGGTTTTTTAACAAACTCTTATGCCAGGATAAGATGGCACCTGTATGTTCATCTTTCTGAATGGGTGGAAGGATTATTCGTGTTTATGTAAGAAAAGACTCTGTCATCTTCATTTATCAAGGTAATTGCTTTTCTAGGCAAGTAGTCCAACTCTCTCAGCTAGAGCTTTCATGTTGAATAAAGTATAAGACAGTGTGAATAAAGATGGTAGGAATTGGCACAAAGTCAGCATTTTCATTTCCTTTTGTGAGGAGCCAGTTCGTTTACCATATAAATTATCAACCACCTTTTTAATATGGTTCGAAATTCATCAGTTATTTTTCTCTTTAAAAATCAATTGCAGCTGAATAGTAACAACTGCAATAAAACTAATTTTAAGTGGAAAAGAACTTAATTGACACTTTTGAGTAAAACCTTTACAAAAACAGTTTTACTGCAGAATACATGTTCTGTGAAACCTAATGACCTTCTAGCATAATAAGAAGCAAACCTAATATGCATAAATTTGGAATCAAGTTTCAGCACAGAATTCTTTCTCATTCTTCTAACTGAAGTTTTTCAAAGATATAATCTAATGATCAAACACATTCCATAATCTAAATTCATTAGGCGTTTTCATTAATATTCATTCATTACATTTGAAGCACTCAGGTAGAGAACTGCAAGGACACTCAATTAGCAAGTGATCAGAAAGTAAAGAAGTTTCACTTGTGCCACATTTCAAACAGATCAGGTATTCTTAAAATGCATAAAATACATTAGCTCAAATTAACCCCTATCAGGCACTCAGGAACTGGCATCCCTGTGCTTACTGAAGTGGGAGGGAGGCTGCTGGACTGGGGACTTCCAGCTGGAGGCCTAGATACAGACACAAACTGAGGGAGCAACCAAAAAGGCATAACTACAAATAATTACTGTTCTTTGAGTATTATCTTCAAAACTGAGAGGGAAAAGTAGGAATCTTAGTTCAGTTTCAGCACTTGCAAAGTATTTTTCACTCAAGTATCTACTTCATTCTCCTTTAGAAAAGATGGTTGGTATTCACTACTTCTAATGTACAATCAATATATAAGAAGTTCTCTTTAAAAGGCATATCAGTGTTAGGTTTCAGCTTGGGATATTTAAACTCTTAAATAATGGAAATTCTTCACCAAATATTAGGTGAGAGGGTATTATTTTTGCGATTCTTTTGTAAACTAGGAAGCCCTAAATAACTCAGGAAATGCTGAATCCTAGCCTGGTGTATAGCTTTCCAGATTACACATTAGCTCATATATTATTTCACACATGTACATGTATGTTACACATGTACAAAAATGAGTTCAACGTGTCAGTTGTCACAACTGAAATACTGCAGTTTCTCAAAATCTGAAATAAGAATCCCCCTACATAGATTTATTCCTCCTTGCTGTGGTCAATTGACTTAGCAAATGCATCTGAACAGCCCCACAAAAATCGAGAAAGGCAACAGACTGTACAGACACATTGTCTTTCCTGAGATGATTTTCTTAGACCTGCAACACTTTGAGCACGTCTTACACCAGTAAAGCTATCAGTTATCCTTGCTATAAGATGGCAAGAGTATATAGTTATCAGAACAAAGGCACAAGCTGCTAGCCAGGAAGCCACTCTCCACGTTCTACACTAAGTTCTACACTACTAGGGAAATAAAGGTAAATAAATACTTGTTACTTCTGCACTTGAGTTTGTGTTGCTGAGCCTTTTAGGGAAGAATTTAAGTTGTGTTTGTGATGTTTCACTCAGATCAGAGAAACTCTGCAAGTGTCCAGTCTGCCTCTATTCCTTTAGTCTTCATTGCAGTAAAGTATTTAAACACACAGTTGGTTTCAATGGGCTTTATTGAGATTTAAGGGTATGTTAAACTACTTCTAATTGTATTCTGACTTGGCAGCTCAAAGATTAACACACCAAGAATATTGTCTGTTGCCATTACTGGGAACCCACATGAGTTTTAGACAATGGAATGGCTTGTCACGAGGTGAGAAACTGCTTCTCAACAGAACGGAAGACATTTCAAGCACAACATTTTTAATTCCATCACTTTAGAAGTGGATCACATGTACCAAGAAAGCAACAAACATGGCATTGGTTCCACAGGCTTTTGAAATACTTTTTATGATACAACTACTTTTTAAATTAAATTAGAAAATATGTTTTTGAAAACACTATTAATTAATTTTATCCCCCTCCAAGTTAATGACTGTCATGCTCCTGCACTTTACATGATCATGTGTAAGACAAAAATCACTAGGTTTGTATTTGAAAAACATGTATTTTATAATTACAAGCAACATCTGAAATAATTCTAACTGAAAGGGATCTGTGAAAGATTTAACATGAAGATATGTAGTGACTTTACATCTTACAGCTTTCTCCCACCAGGAAGGTGAGCCCTCCCAACCCATGCTGAAGCCTTTTTAGGGAAACAGAGAAAGTAAAATAGAGATTATATCTTTCTTTCTTTTTCTTTCTTTCTTTCTTTCTTTCTTTCTTTCTTTCTTTCTTTCTTTCTTTCTTTCTTTCTTTCTTTCTTTCTTTCTTTCTTTCTCTCTTTCTTTCTCTCTTTCTTTCCTTCTTTCTCTCTTTCTTCTCTCTTTCTCTCTATCTTTCTCTCTTTTTTTTCTTAAATTAAAAGGAGTCAAAATATAACCATGAGGCAATAGTATTTCAGGTAAGGACTAGTGAAATCTATGGCTCAAGACCAACTAACAATATCAAACTTAAAATCATTACTATGTAACACTAAATGTGTTTAAAAAAGGCATTTAAAGAGGAAATTTCCTATTTAATTTTCACAAGATACTCAAATTAAACAATTTCCCCAGGAATATAAACACTGTTACATAACATTTGAAGTGATTTCTTACTGACCAGGAAAAAAATGTCTTTGTGACTGACAGGTAACTGATGTCTTACTGAAGTATTCAGGCTGTTCATTAACCTGAGACATGTCACAGAAATGCTACATGACAGTCTGAGACTGATAAATTTTAAGACCCTTGCAGTGACTCCTCATGTAAGACTACCCAGTGTTGCAGTGGATGGTCCAAAGCAGCCCTGTCTTTGCTTCTTGCTCCTGTAACAGACTTGTTTATAATAACAGACTTGTTTATAATAACACTAACTTATTTTTAGATACTATTGCAACCTCCACTTGCAACAGCTGCAGGTGTAAACTTAGAATCCATATTTTCAGGGATAGTGTGTAAGGCTCAGATTCAAGAAAGCACTTAAGTAAATGTTTTACATCTGCTTCGAGCTCCAAAGCTTTCCTGCAACTGTTAATGGGCTCTGGAGCAGATTTCAAAACATCTTCTTTACTAAATGAAAAAAAGCCCACCATGTGGACATTAGCTAGCAGAAAATAGAGTGCCCCTGTGGAGTGAGAACTGTTCTTATATTAAGCTCAGCAGGAAAACTCTCAAGTTCCCTGAGTTGCTGGTACATTTCTCACTTTTTGCCAATAAACTCCATACATTTGAAAAACCGGATAAAAATAGATCAACATTTCTAAAATAAAACACGCTGAACTGATTCCCATCACACAAGGCTGATGGCAAGGCAAGCAATAAGGTGAATTTTGATAAATTTTTGAAATACTGGTCTTGGTTGCAAGAACCACTCTATGCACAGAAAATTACTGCAACAAGCTATTTCTTTCTGCCTACTGAAAAAATCACTGGTTCCAGTCATCTAGATATTCAGCAG